>JAAGKR010001722.1:0-114965 GCA_011419295.1 Clarias macrocephalus
ATACACACATACATACATACACATAAAGGGTCAAGAAGTCAGCGGCCGTCTGTGTATAATTTATCTTCCTCTGTGTTCCGTGATGGCGTGTATCCTTCGGGTTTGCCTCATAGAAGTGTGGGAGACACACTGGAAAAATCGATAGCACAAAGCAGGGTGGTAATTTGTTGCAATTGATATTGAATGATGACTCAAACATGGGTGGTGAAAACAGGGTGTGAGTGAGCAAAGGAGTGAAGAGCAATTAACTAACTAAATAAATGTATAAAATGTAATCAGTAGGCAAATCCGTAAGTGAATAAAGGGGAAGACCGGAAAGGACATGTTTGTTCTGGATGAATACACACACTTTAAAAAAGAAAAAAAAAATGCTGTAATGGAAAAGAGGTAATAGATTTTAAATTACTTGTGCCTAATTGAATCTAGCAGGCCAGCAGGTCAAGAAAGTTTAATAACTGCATCTTTCTCTTTAACTCGTTTAGTTCTCGCCAACCGGACTTCTCTCCTTACTTCAATCAACTCTAAAACCTGATTACACCTTCTTTACTTTTTTTTTTGCCCAACGTCTAACATGGCAGTGTGTACCTATAAAAAAAAAATTTTTTTTTAATGAATTGCTCCCGCATACAAAAATAACCAAAAATCGAGAATGACAAAAGGTTTTTTGTTCTTTTCAGGATTCGTGCATTAGAAGCAGACAGTACTTTGTCAAGCAATAAACAATCACAGCAAGCGCACCTGCTCCCTCTCACCATGCTTCCTGTCAGCTAAAAACACATCCAGCAGATCAACCTGAAGCGGCACCATCATCCACTTTCATGCATATTCTTACAGACAGAGGAACAGATAGCGTAGTTCAATAATCAAAGCTACAAAACTGAGTTAGCTAGTGAGGAGAAGTTGAAAATAAAGTAGAATCGCAACTCAAACACCAAATCAAAAGAAGCTGTGATGTTCTAGGCACTACGTTTAATTGGCATTGCTTGCCATACGGTGCTAAATTAAAATGTATGGCTGTGAAAGCAAAGGAGAAACCTGAGCATGGAGGATTTGATGTTACGAGAACAAAGGGATTCAACCCACCTAGCTGCAATATGTCCAATGGCTGCTGTCTCTACCATTTCTGTACTGGATTTCTCGTTAAAATGGTATTGAATGCTGCTGGAAAAATGCAGAGGAAGAAAAGAAGTCCTTTGTGTTTTAAGAGCCAACAGTGAAACCTGAGAGTTGACATGGTTCATCCTTTATGATTATCAGAGTTAAAAGGTAACCAAGTACATTTACTTTGTTACTGTACTGAAGTACATCATGTATATTTACTTTACACAAGTAGTTTTACTTACATTTTAACCTTCACTACATCAAATGTCAGTATTTTCTACCTCACTACATTTGGTGGTGTGTTAGAAATAAAAAGTTGAGGTCTCGTATACATGGATCTAGTAAGAAAACTGAATTTGTGGCATGCCGTTTTTAATGTTGTATCAGCTTTTCTGAAGTCATTATAAATTTTTTTTATTTATTTTGCTTATTACTATTATTTCATTATCGTTGCTTATTATTTCCTGGGGTCCGTTCTTCGTACGTCGCTTGACGCATCCGAGATGAATTGACACATCATCGTGCTAATTACGATGCGGCTAATTTGGTTCTTCCAGCACACCTGTTGTTGATGATTAGTATCGCTGGATTGAGTTGTCTAGGATTATTGCGCGTTGGTTTAAAAGGCGATATGCATCGACAGTAGAAACACTGATCACAACCCCTTCGATTGGTTGACGAAGTGGC
The DNA here is from genome assembly GCA_011419295.1 of Clarias macrocephalus. Lineage (NCBI taxonomy): Eukaryota > Metazoa > Chordata > Actinopteri > Siluriformes > Clariidae > Clarias > Clarias macrocephalus. Next base: position 1,789 of record JAAGKR010001722.1, read on the forward strand.
AAAAGATCGAGCTCAATTTTTTTCTCAAGCGGAGCAAAAGCTTTTATTAGAGGGTTATGGAGAATTTCAAACTTCAATAAAGATAATTTCAAATAAAATGTGTGAGTGCTGCCCATGTTACATGTTCTTTGACATGTTATTTTATTTATGTGTGTGTATGTACGTGTATATATACTGTATATAAAATAAAAAATCTCAAATCCTATTCGTATTAATTGCTCTTTTTGTCATCTTTAATGTCAGAGCCAGCAGTGGACCCATGCGAACAAGTAAAAATGAAGCACAAGAACAAGTATAGTAAGAAGAAGTATATTGTCATGCTGTGCTAAAGGATCCTGTCTATCACGCAATACACGAGGAATTTGAAAAACTCTGCGAATAATCCTCACACCTTCAGGAACCGGTTGCTCTCTCATCAACGGACAAGACATGGCTGCGACAGATTTGAGAACATTACCTCCACTTATATAGACGCAATCGGGGAATAGAATTTTACATATTATTAGACATACACGAAGATTAACACACATGTATAAATATAATGTTTAAATACATCCATACATACAGTATATGCAAGATACTTTTCTTTTCCCAAGTGAGTCAGTCCGTGTCAATCAGCCTCTTTAACCAATCAGATGTGACCTCGCCATTTCAAACAATCATAACCCACCAGGAGCGCAGCCTAAATCCTGCTTACATGAAATAAACCTGCTTCCGAGCAGGTTTAAGCTTACGGACATGTTGCTATGACAGCAAGTGCGAGATTCGCATCAAAGAACGAAACAATCCAAGATCAGGACAAATCCACAACAATCAAATCCAGCTAACTGAGTTAGCAACTTGTCTTTATTCATTTTATTTATTTATTTTTAACTGATTTAGTTATTCCTTTTTCATATTTCATCTCTTATTATAGAGCATATATTGTATTCTATTATTTGGAGTCTAGCTGGGTTGGGTTGGGAGGGGTCTCTAGATCAACAAAGCTGTTTTTTTTGTTTGTGTTTGTTTTGTATTGTTGTTTCTATTTGATCTAGAAAAAGAAAAATGCAATAAACAGTTGTATAAAAAAATTAATAAAAAGGAAGGAAGATACTGCAGAGAGAGAAAGAGAGAGAGAGAGACAGAGATTGCAAAGATAGCATTACTAAGGCTAAAGCGAATACAAATTCAGTTAATTTGAAAGTGAGCACATTTGTACTTTTACTCAAGTACAAGGTAAATGGAGGACTTGTACTTTTACTTGGGGACATTTCTACTTTTACTCGACGACAGGATTAGTGTCCTTTGTCCATCTATGATGATGCCTTTTCCAACAGCAGACGACCACCAGCCATTGAAATAAAAAATACATCAACAACAGCCAACAAATTAGCACGACAAATCACCAAGAATATCTCAAATATTTCAATACAAACTTACACTTACAGTGCATTTTATTAGGAATAAATGTACACTCATGCAGTAATCTAATTAGCCAATCATAGAGTGCGATCCCAGTGACTTTCTGGCATGGATACTGGTACCAGATGGGCTGGTTTATGGGTCTGCCGGTAATCCCCGCCCCTTCCCACAAATCTTCACCTGTCCACTTTGGGGGTGTCTATGCTCATAATTCTTATTCCTGGTCTTTTGCTGTTGTAATGCATCCACCCATAACACTATATAATTTTTATATAATATAATCTTATTATAGTTGGAATGAGTGATTAAGATCTGTCCACTAAGCTGGCTATTTTCTTCTTAACACACCCATTCCAGCCACAGAATCATCACTCATTCAACATTCTTTGGTTTCCACAAGCCTATCCGAGAGAACTCGGGGTACGAGGTGGGACACACCCTGGACGAGGTACAATTCCAATCTGGAAATCCCAGTTAGCCTAATCTGCATGTCTTTGGACTGTGGGAGAAAACCCAGCAAGCAGAGAAAGAACATTCAACTTCCACACCAACAGACTCAGGACAGGATTTGAGCCCTTGAACCTGGAACTTTGAGGCTACAGTGCTAACCAATATGCCACAAAAACTCAGGTGGGCACCCTGAAGATTCTGGTCAGATGAGATTACAAATTGTATTATTTGGCAAAAACACCGAACAATATGTCTGGCAGAAATCTATTTCAGATTACCATCCACATAACACCATGCCTACAGTAAAGCATGCAGGTGGTAACATCCTGTTATGGGGGTGTTTCTTTGCAGCAGCGACTACATGGGAAAATGCATGGGAAAAACTTGCTTGTAATACTTGAGGAAAATCTACTGCCCTTGGCTATGGGAAGAAGGTTTACCTTCCTGGTTTGAGAAGAAAATGGTTCACAAAGTGAGAGAACTCAACTTCCCTTCTTACTCCAAGTAAACTTTGTATGCAATTGAGAAGGTGATAAGTGGCACTTATTGAGTTTACAAGTCATTTTAAGGAGGGGGTGATCCTTTTCCAGAACAGTGATTGTTTTTTTTGTGACATGTTGGTGTTATATCTTTCCCTTGAATGTTAAAAGTTGCATTGAGTAAATACAGCAGGATAAAACAAAAACTGTATCCTCAATCTAGGCCGCAAAGCAACAAAGTGCGATTATTTTCAATATCCGCTCTAAGTGAATGTTTGACCTTTTTTGTGGCAAGTTTGTACTTTGTAATATGACTCTTAATATCCATTTCGCTTAGTCCTCATTTATTTACCCTCTCAGGTTTTCATCTTTCTGGAATCAGCACCGTGACTTTGTCATTTGTTATTGGGCTTGAATACTGAAACCAACCTGAAAATCACAAAACACTCCAGTTTCCACTTTCATTCTTCAACAAACAAAAATGACTGTGGTTGAAGTAAGACACACAGCCAGGCTTTAACCAACCAATTTGGATATTCTGTCCATCTTGTCCACCCACACATACAAATACAAAATCATAAGGACTGCGTACAAAGCTAGCATTAACGTCTGCCTACAGGATCTCCATCACATAAACACCATATGGGTAGACCAATTATAAATTCACAGACTAGACAAGTAAAAATGTAAATAACAAGAGTTAATAAAGAGCATTAAGGAAAAATAAGTGAACGTGTAAATCCACAGAAAGAGTGGGTACGCAAAGTCTCTGTCCTCTCCTGATAATGCACCATGCTTGCAGACTCAAAACAAAGACTCTTTGCCTACGATTTGCAGCATAAAGCTGTTATTTGAACCAGTTACCTTTTGGTGCGTTTACACACGAGGTCACTTCATGTTGTTCTTGCATTAGATGTACAGCACAGATAGCATACTTAAACAGATCAAATTAAATGTTTTACTTTGGAAAAGACAGTTTAGGTAGGTTTTTTTTCCACCAGGTTGTTTAAGTGGGGGTAAAAAAGCAGTGCTGACAACCATTACACCAACTTGAGACATAATCGTCTTGTCGCTGGCACTCGCAGTCCTCCTCTGGACTAGAGGACTAGTCTATCATCAGTAAGAGTGTTTTCTTCCTGCGGCAATCTCACACTGCACATTTTAACTTTTTACAGATATTTGGATTTTCTTGCTCCAACTCTTCAAATGAAGCTTAGTAAGAGACAGTCAGATAGTGAGAAAGCCTGGAACACAGAAATACCTGTCTGAATGTAACTCTGGTCTGTGACTGGCTTTGACTGCAACACTATTATTTTGAGAAATTTTTTAAACACATATGGCAAAAAAAATATTTGTCCCATTCTGATATTTTTGTGATTTGCATAATTGTCACACTTAAATGTTTGAGATCATTGAAGAACTCTTAATATTACACAAAGATGACCCAAGTAAATACAAAATTTTAATACACCTAAATATATATTTTAATTATGATGTCATAAAAAAAAAACCCTACCCGGAGTTCAGTGACGGCCGGTCAATACGGGGCGCAGGGGCGCCGCCCAGCTTAAAGTTAGGCAGATTAAATAATTAACATGTAATTATTTAACATAATAATGGTTTTAATAATGAAATAAAGTCATTTAGTCACAATATTCTGCTGTATTTCTTAATATAATTTATTTTCAATAAAAAAAAAAAATCTAAACTGTATTACGTGTGTGTTCGTGTACGCGGGGCGCCGGACAAACGAGTGTCTATGTAGGCACGTACATTTTTTTAAAAGCATATGACTTGAGACTGAGCTCTGATTGGATTTTGTCAAATCATCCTTGAGGCGCAGCACTGCGCGCCCTGAACCCTCCCACTTTTGCTCTTAGCGAATCAATATTGTTTAAAAATATTTGGGCTCATGGGATTGGACCATTCCCAACTAGTCTTTTCCAGCACTTCTTGTGGCAAGCGGAGCTGCTGACTGGATGCAATGTGAGTCATGCCTTTATTTTATGCTAGTAGTAATGATGCTTAATCACCTGATAAATGCCTATTTACAGACGAGTATTAAAAGTTTAATTTAAATTTTTTTTGCGCCCCCCTCCCCCCAAATTTTTTTTGCACCAGCCACCACTGCTGGAATTTCACTGGTTACTGACAGGCTTTTTAAATCAGAAAATCACTTATAAAGACACTGTCTGTCAAAGCTATGCATGCTAAAAGATCTCGCATGATGTCGCCATCTAAAGAAACAGATTAAAAAACAAAGTAACTGACACATATTGGTCTGGAAAGGGTTACCAATTTATTTCTAAGGCTTTGCTTTTGCCAAACACGATGAAAGCCAATATGCACAAATGGAGGAAACTTCTGAACAGTTTTGAAACTTCCCACGAGTGGCTGGCCTACAAAAACTTTTTAAAAAGGTCTGCGTCCCGTTACATCTGGCATAAAACTTACAGCATTTCATAAAAAGAATATCATACAAACAGTCAAACACTGCGGTGGCTGTGTCAAGATTTAAATCCTATTGAAATGCTGTGGCATGTTCTTAAACAGGTTAAACCTTCCAAAGTGGCTGAATTAAAACACTTTTTCAAATAAGAGTGGGCGAAAAAATTCCTCCACAGCAAATATGAAAGATAATGCGTTATCGCAAACGCTTGATTGCAGTTATTGCTGCCAAGTATGGCAGAACCAGTTATTAGGTTTAGGGACAATTCCATTTTTTATATATATATATATATTTTTTTTTACATAGGGCCAGGTACTGTAGGTTTGGACAGTTTTTTTTCCCCTTTATAAATGAAACCATCATTTAAAAACTGCATTTTGTATTTACTTGGGTTATCTTTGAAATCAACAAACAAATTTTAATATTACACAATCATTTAAATGTGACTAATATACAAAGAAAAGGGAGGGGCAATACCTTTTCACAGCACTGCACATACAGTACATACATACACAAAAAGATCCTGTACATTATTCAATCATTGAATCATTTCGTTTTGTACAAATATACAAAACAAAAACCTTGTACATTAATCATTGAACTATTCTGAGGCAACATCATTCTCCATTAGGTTGCACCACCCCTGCCTGGAATCACAATCTTATTCAGGAACACAAACACAAACACACACACACACACACACACACACACACACACACACACACACACACCTCTAACCATACACCACATTCACCAACAGCTCTTTATTGCTGTTAAAGAAGTCACTTTATCCACGCCCCACATACTCAATTAAACAAAGTACATTTCCTCATAGAAAGACAGGAGAGTGCTTGTTTCACAAGGAGTTTTTTCCCTCCTAAAAATAGAAAGAGTCTTTAGATGAGAATCAGGAGAATAAAGGATATTTATCAAGGTGATAATGCAATGCCTGAAACATTTTCACATTTTAAAAGTGTCCATAAAGACACACACACACACACACACACACACACACACACACACACACACACACACCTTATATTAGAAACCTAGACAAGCAACACAGGACGAACTACTGAATACAGATTACGGAATAATAGTCTATGATGTGTAAAAAATAATCATTTTAAAAAAGGAAAAAGAAATAAATCTTACACATGTATAAATTAAGTCTAACTCCACCACTAAAATAACAGTGTTATCTGAAGATGTGAAATTAGACATCTAATCTAGTAAGCTAAGCTAATCTTTTCAAAATGAATACTGAGAGTAAATGAATACTAGACAATACACGTACAGGTTGGCACCAGGTAACCGTAAAACAAGTAAAAAGTTTACAGTAAATCAGGTTTTCCCCCCTTTCTTTAAAAAAAAATTACTTTTATCCTTAGAGATGAATTGTGTGTAAGATGCCACCATAGACCATCGGCCATCTAGGTCTCTAACGTACACCTGCTCCTGTGGAGGCTTTTTAATCTTGTAGGCGTTCTGGAAGGTCACTCCTCATCCAGACGTTAACTTAAACACTCAATCCTCTGCTATTTGCCCAAGAGAGTTTGAGACTGAAAACCAAACCAGAAAAGCAAACACGCATCAGTGTGCATGTCCGTGCTCATGTGCAAGAGTGAGTGTGTGTGTGTGTGTATTTAAGTTGTCTCCTAAATCTCCATAAATAGGAAAAATTAATACTATCAAAATGTCTTCCAAAACTTTTCTTGCTTAGTCTAGTCCATGGTATGTATATTATAGGCTTTGGGAATACGTTGACAAAAGCAGAACACATCAAAATCATTCTCATGGCTAGAACGGAAAGCTCAGAAAGACCATTTGAAAAAATGCAATTACACGCATAATGCCAGATGTGTTAGCGCGAGTTTATCATGAGTAGAAGAGACAGCTCAGTGTGTGTTCACAAACAAATGGCTTTCATGTGTTTTAGTAAATAAAGTTAATAAAAAAAAAAAATAAAAAAATAAAAACACTGTTCGTTTGCGCCTGTCTATGGAGACGTGGAAATTCAAAACTAAAATACCTTCAGTGTCTGGCCCTAGTGTAACATATTGAGCAAAACTATTATCAGGAGTCCAAAAGAGAACAGAATAAACCTGGAGCTCTCTGTGGGAGTCTGACTTTCAGCACAATTCTCGGCACAGCGTGTGTCAAGGTTCCAAAGGCAACAGCGTGGTACCACAGTGACAAAGAAGTGAGCAAGAGCGGACAAAGAGAGCGCAGGGGAAGGAAGCAAAAAAAAAAAAAAAAAAAAACGAGAAAGACAGATTGCTCAGAAATCCATGTCCTGGAAAAGGTTTTGCCCCATCTCAATGTAGGCCTCCTTCTCCTGGGCGCTCATCTGCTCCACCAGCTCTGGCCTCTGGCTCACCTCCCTGTAAGGGTATGCTCTTCCTCCCACCATCACCATCGGATCGTCTCCCACCTCCTCGAACTCATCATCCTCCTCATCCTCATCGTCCAGTCTGCTTGCCTTCGCTGGAGCAGTGATGGCTTGGACTGGAGAGTCCTCGTCTGATTCGCTGGTGTCGCTCTCCGAGTCGCTGGCGTTGGCGGCCGGCATGGGGGCCCTGTTGATGGCTCCGCCGGCTGGTGCAGCTGTACTTTTCTTCTCATGGATGAGCAGTGCGCGCATCACTTCCTCGTTCTCGTCATGCGCGAGGCCTCGTCCAGCAATACCTTCCTGGGTTACCATGGCGTCCCCGCCAGCTGGAGCACAAAAATTTTTTTTATTAAAATGAAATTAGTAAGATAGATGTGAAAGATGATAACTCAACAGAACAACAAATCAGTCTACCTAAAGCAGTCGTTAAATGGCTTCATCTTTAACAGTAGATGATTAGTAGATGAGTAGATTAAAAATAAATAAAAAACACCCATGTACAGTATGTCCCCAACATACAAACAAGTCCCCTTCTGAGAGATTGTTCATAAGTCAAATTTGTTCATAAGTCGAACAAACATTGTATAGGTACTAGGATACCATCACAATTGGCGATATACAGTATAAAACGAATATGTTCCATGATCTTGTCCTTGTTCTTTAGAACTGTACCGATGGTTCTTGTTAAAAGAACGAGCATTATTTTCACTTTTGTCATTAAATCATAAATATAATTACAGTTGGCGCTTCTTAGCAGTACCAGCTTCATCGCCGCTGCTTTTACGCTTGCTCCCAGACATCCTGATAACGCACTCTAGACATGTGATCTAACTTCCACTAACACATGTGATCTAACTTCCACTAACACATGTGCTTTGAAAGTCGGTAACCCGTATGTTCGTATGTAGGGAAAAAAAACAAACAAACAAACAAGTTGATGTGTTTATCTAGCATTTCACCCAAAAATCTACACCAGGAGCATCTGTCCAGACCACAACACAAACCTTACACATGTACTACTGCGCTCCACTGCTGCAACATCCTTCATACTAATGGTCCTCTTAGAGATATAAGCAGATGCTCATTACAATTCCTAATTACATCAGTGTGCTTCTAATGCTGGGGAAAAACTAATAATAAAAATAAAAAACACTTATTTTCCAGGAACCAAAGAAATGTTCTGAACAACATAAACGACATTGACCTGGTTAAGTGCTGCCATGACAATTTGGGATCTCACCATTTGGCATGTGCAGCACCTCTCCCAATCCGCTGATTTGTTTACTTCCCTAAGACTCATCAGGAAATGATAAACAGCCAGGCTGCTTTCATGCAGGCCACTGGACCACTGCATGGTTCATTAGAGTAATTGATGGAAGCCATATTAAAATTACGGTCTCATGAGGAAATGAAAAGGCCTGTGTGAGTCAGAAGAAGATTCTTATAGATAACTACAATTATTAGGAGACAAAGAAGAATCCTATGCTCAAAAGCAACATCAGTGCAATTATTAAAAACATGGAACATGATGTGAAACATTCTCTCTCATTCTGGTCATGTCGCAGTCTAGACAGAGGCATTGTGCGTTGACAAGCATTTCTTTTGAAGAAAAAAAAAAGAAAAAAAAGGCATGGATTAATGTTAGCCCGAAGTCAGGAACTGTGTCGTCACCATGTGGCTCATTTAATTCACAAGCTGTCAAAACAGAGCAGAGAGAAAAAAAAAATCCTGTCTTTGTTTTCTGATGACAGGACGAGCATTATGTGCAACAGGACTCCCAAATAAATATTTACATCACGCTAGGCGCCAGAAACCTTGAGCCATTTGTGCTTCCAAAACAAAAAAAAACAGACCAGAATTCTAGCAGGCCAATAGAAACGTTAAATGTTTACGCTATTAAAAATAATTCATGTTTTATTCCTTACTTTTAAAATTCCACCCCTTCACTAGTTAAAAATTGAATTAAACCCTTTGATAGGCTATGTGTAGCAACGCTATTAAAAAGAAATGAGATTACCAAACGACCCAAAGATTTCCAGTTAAATGGCTCAAACTAAATGCGCTGAAAGATTTTTTTGCACATCGTTTTGGACATCAAAGCACACTCACTGGCTGTTATCAAATTGGTTATTTTTCTAAAAAGGCAGACAGCACTTTGAAAGTCTGACCCGTGACCACAGGCAGCTCATCTGCAGAACTACAAAATGAGAAGACGATGGAGCTGGGGTCCTGAATTAAAATTTAATAAGGTCCGCTCAATAAAATGTTCTTCCAGCCGAGCTCCGAATTTCAAGTTTGGGTTAGGATTCAGATCTCTATATCCTGTATGTAGCTGTTTAAGTTATAAGGAATTTAAAATTTCCATAGCATTTTAATAATATTTATTGCCAATTTCCAGTAACTACTTTAAACTTTATTTAAACTTTGATTTATTTGTATATATCCTTGTTTTTTTATGGAATACAATTTTCTTTAATTAATCTTTAGTGAATATACATTTGCACACTGCTGGACTGTAAATGAATGTGAAAAAATGTGGTTGCTCGGTCACCCTGGGCTCTCAGTTCGGGTCTTTTTTATATATATATATATATTTTTTTTTTTTTACACGCCCGTGGATATGTTTGCTTTTTATTCTCTAAAAGTGGCGTCTAATGTTACTGCTTTGTATTATCGCCACAGTTTCAGAACACGAGATAACCTGGTTTTAAACCTACCACGGAAATAATAAACAAATAGTTTAATCTCTCCATTCATATTTGGAGGTTCAGTTTTCATAGTCTACTTTGTTTTTTTGTTTTTTTTGAGCAAGTCATGCTGTGTCACACTTTAGTTTCTGTTTCTTCCACACACTCTGTCAATACACGGTAAACTATCGTGGTGATTGGCTCCGTTGAGTGATGCATATAGCCACGCCCACCTCGAGAAAGGGTGGTGAGGAGCGCTAGATTACTGGTATATTAATTATTCTCATTTATCAGAAAAGCATCGGGGTCCGGATAGAACACCTGGAGTATTAAAAAGATACTGACCGGCCTTGAGGTCGTCGTTCTCGTTGTAGGCGCCCTGCACGGTGCTCTGAGTCAGCCACACCGGTCTCTCTTTGGGCGCTTTGGCCTTATCCGCCTGGGAGGGTTGGCTGTCCTGCTCCTCCATGTTGATCACGACATTCTGCGTGTACAGATCTGCATAGGACGAACCCTTCGTTCTCCAGACCTCCCGACCAGTTCCAGCTCCTGCTGGACCTCCGGATGGAGTCGCACGCTCCCGACTGCAGGGCGAGACGAAGAAATGTACAGTAAATATATATGAATATTGCTATAATGACAAAAACCACACATCGAAGAAGACCATAAATCAGTGCTCGTCAACTCTAGTCTTGGAGGACCTGCGTCCAGTACAGTTTGTTATTCACCAACACCTGACCCTGGTTGTTAAACAACGGATTAGTGAAATCAGCTGTGTTTGAGCAGAAGAAAGACCAAAATGTTCTGGATAGTGGCCCACCTGGACAGGAACTGAAGAACCCTCCCATAAAGTATACGTCATGTCATAACAGAATTAGACCTCAGAACCTCATTAAGATACTAAACAGAACGCCCTATGTGATGAATCTTTGAATTAATAAGGCATTCATGAGTAATCTGTTGACAACGATTTGGGTTATTATAGTTCATTATAGTTCCCTCGCACCAACACACGACCCACACAGAAAGCCCTAAACGTGAACAAGGGGGCCAGGAGACCTGTGTTTCAGAGCAGGGATTTCTGTAGGCTCTGGCTCCAGCAGCTCATGCGACAGGTTGACATCTTCAGTCTCCCGTAGCAACACGTAAATGGGCTCGATCTGCTCGTTGAAGCGGGCAACCAGCGTCCGCGCATCTTTCTTCGGCACAGCTGACTCGTCCTCCTCCACCTCGGTCTGGCAGAACGTACAGCGGAATGTCCCTGAGACAGTAATAGAGGGACACAGAGAGAGAAAAAGAGGGCGCAAGTGTGACCTATGCTGATTTCAAAAGGATTTTTAAATCTTTTATAATAATATTAATAATAATCATCATCATCAATCTCCAGTTCTAAAAAATGTCCCAAAACATGCAATTCATCGGATCTCCACTAGTTGGCTCCAAAATATGAGTCAATCCCCATGTTAATTACAAATGCCTAATTTTACAACAGAAACGAAGCCTGGAACAATAAAAACGACAGTTTGGCTCTACATATAGTAGCTAGATCTCCCATTCATGCCAATTGCACAGGAGGGTGAATTTCTATGCAACTCATCTATTAAAAATGATCTCACACCATAAAATTTTGCACAATTGCAAATACAATTGGGTGTGGCTGTTTTGAGTAACAGCTGCATTTCCTTATGCAGTCTATGAATAAATAAATAGTATCTATAAAGAAGGAAAAATAGCCATGTTACAAGTGAGAGTGTGAGATGTAAACTCACTCGCATGCATTAAAAGCATGTCGCTGGTGGCGAGTTCGGCTGGTTGGCCATCTGCTGCTGAAGTTATTTCCAGACCCGTTGATAAGAGCATACACAGCAGTATTGTGCGTATGTGTGTGTCTGAAGTAGCACTGGACTGATATGAAAAGAGTCAGAGACACTGAGAGCTAAAACTTGTAATTGATCTCGGTTGAAATTTTATTACAAAAATTGTAATAAAAAGTTTATAAAATAATCCTCGAATGTCTCAGACAGCAATAGAATAAACCACTTCTAAATATAACATGACATTAAAATGAGTCAATAAAAAGGAGCTCCTACATCAATGAGCTGGAGCGGATGTGCGGTACACTGCGGATTCTGTGGTTTGAATCCTGACAAATAAACACACACCGATAGAGAACGGTGTATTCGTTCCCTCCTTTAAATACGAAGTGGCCAGCTTTACATCTGACATCCTGAGATTATTTACTTTATTCTTACTCAAGTTTCTTTCATCATATACCCTATATAGCCATAAGTATGCGGACACCAGTGTGTGATCTAACTGATGCTCTTACGGCTGAATGAGCCCAAATCCCCACAGAAACACTCCAAAATCTAGTGTCAGGTATTGATGGATTGTTCATGAACGATTCGTTTCTTTTTGAACGAGTCTTTAACGTGATTCAGAAGAACGAGTAGTCTCGGAGAGCATCGCAAATCCCCCGTGGGTTATGCACGGGAAACAGAAATGAGCGGTTCATCTCATGAGTCTTCTGGTCCGGGTGGTCACATGACTCTCAGACGCTAATAGCGTAAAAGAACGAACGACTCGGACCAGAAGATATGAGAGGTGAGCTGCTCATTCCATTTATCATAATATGTCCTTGGCTGCATTGTAATATTTTTATTACTGGAACTATAGCCACAATGTGTGTATGTAGAGGTGTTGGGGGTCTGTTTATTAAAACTGTAATTTTCTCCTTCTCGTCACTAGGGGGCTCCCACATTAAGGCTACTACTACCACTCAATGGGGAGGGCCGGAGACAATTACGTGTTTCCTCCAAACCACATGGCGACCGCATCTTTTCGAACTGCTCGCTCACGCACCGTTGGGCACTCCCTCCGCTTACGTGAGCCCACACATGCCCCGGATTGGCTGTAGAGCCGTGATTAACATGGGAGCACTAAATACCCCTCATCCCTCACCTCTGAGAGAGCTCGGCCAATCAGCCCTCTCTAGACCTCCGGCTGAGAGAGGTTACAGCATCACCCGGGAATCGAACTTGCGATCTACGGATGATAGGGCGAGCACTTTCCCACTTTACTCGAGGCCCGAAAATGTTACATTTTATTACATTTTATTTCTGATCAAAAGAACTAAATCAACTAAATGACTTTAATTTGGTGAACGGGATTCAAAGAACCGAGTCACTAAAATGATCGAAACATCCCATCATTAGTGTAAAGCCTTCCCAGAAGAGTGGAGGGAGCAAAGGGAGGACTAAATCTAGTTTGACATTTTTTCGGTCTTACCAAAAACATACAAGTGTGATGGTCAGGTGTCCGCAAACAATTTGATTTGGCGGATCAGTGAAATCATACAGACTTAGTGTTTGAAGGCCCCTAACCCTCAACTCCTCAGATGTATAATGTAAGTCACTCTGGATAAGAGCATCTGCTCAATGCCGTAAACGTCAATGTAAATACAAGCCAGTTGGTTCGTTCTGAACTGGCGTTCCATGCAGTGTTTAATCCCTCCGCACGCTCCAGTGCAGCAATAATGACCTCATAGCCTTAGACAAGCTAGTGCCATTGATATTAAATGCAGCGTGACCTCTGTCAAAGACTGCATATGAATAAGCAGACATTTTGTATGGATACAGTGCTTCTGCGGGAACATCACAGTTGTCCACCTTCAAGTAGAGAGACGCGATTTGTGGATAACGGACATTTAGATTCAACATGAACCATCACTGCAGTGGGAAGTGATGTCAAAAACAATCGCACACTCTCCACTCCCTGTCATACTGGTCGGTGACTGAGGCACATTTCAGAGAATGAACTGTCCAGAATCTAAAGCCTGATCGAGTATAAAGCTGGAGTGACGCTGGACTTTCTCCATGCACAGAGTGGGTGAACATTATCGAATTATAGTCGGAGAGAAAGGAGTCAATTAGTGAACGGCTGAGCTGAACCAGCTAGGTACAGTGTGATTATCTGTGAGCGATTATGTTTGAGGTACTGAAAATTCTCACCTGCCTTAAGGCTCTCCCAAACTACCGACCAGAGTCGGGGGAAAGCAATCACATGCTTCCTCTAAGGTAGGTAATCATGTTGGCCGCATTTAAGGGGCGGCGTGGCACCCGTTCCGCTTTCATGAGCTCGCAGGTGTCCTTGACTGCCTGGTGTCTCGCTGTGACTGGTGTAGGAGCACATGCAGGTCACCTATTTCCCCAATTCTGGTCAATAGTTTTGCTCCCCAGGGTAATGACATAATCAGGATTCGAACCCTTAAAAAAACCCTCAAGAGCTACATCTGTCCTTTTTACTTGTGTCTGACGTGACCGTTGATGACGTCCAGCTTAGCTCTTATTAGCTTATAATACGAGACGCTTCCTGCTTCGTCACTGAGCAAGCCGGAGACATATTTAGGAATTCGTGCTAAGCGAGACCCTGGAGCTGCTGCGATTTCTGAGCTGCAGGGGAAATCGTCAGAGGGAATGATTCATTGCAATTTCCATTTTGAAAAGCCCTTTTGGCAAGCTGACAAGCGCCGCAAAAGCACTCGTGAAAAAACAATCACCTCCGCCTGGGCCTTTTATTATAGCGTACAACTTAGCCATCTGATGGATGGGACGGGGAAAGAAAACAACTTGATGAGCGAGACAGAGAGGGGGGGAGATAAGTGAATACAAAACAAGGATTTGTGCCATGATGATTCCATCGCACCGAGTACCTCAGTAAGGGAAGGTAGCATCAAGCAAAAGTTAAAAAGGAAACAAGGAAACAAATAAACAAAACAATAAAAGCGAGCAATCCAGAAGCGTTATTAATCCAGCACCGGTGTGACAGCCAGAATAGCTGGCAGCCAGAAAGAGAGGGTATGTTGGAATCTCACAGATGAAGGAGGCCAATAAAACTGCCAATCAGTGGAAGGTGGAGTAGTCGAGGTGAAGCTGTAAGTGCACACAAACAAACCGGGGAGCACACGGAACGGATTTTTATTCAGCCAGAGAGGCAAATTGGCACAGCTACATGCTCTACACCTGCACAGACGTGCCCTCCGGCACTTAGTTAGAACCTGGTTTTCGTTTCATTTGTAAACTCCATAAATGGAAGATGAACAAAATAAAATCAGGACGGTGAAATAAACAAAAACTGAAAAAAGAAAAAATAAAGCCAAGTATGCATTTTAATGTGAGAGAGTGGTAATGTGAGTAAATTAGTGGTAATTGCAGCGCAATCAGGGATAAAACCGGTTTGCTCAAACTTCACGCACACACAAGCCACAAACACACACGCTCATTCTCCACAACCGTCGACTTCACTGAGAAGAACAGAATAACGCAGCCTGTTCGCGAGACATGCGCTCATGATGAGTTTCACGTAGAATAAAGTGAGTGTTTCGCAGATATCTCTGCTGTTTATCACGTCTAAAGTACACGGCTCTGCCTCGTCAAAGCTCAGTGTGAAAGCGAGACACAGCTCTATGCTCTTGTATAACAGGAAACAATAAAGAGAATAAAATGGCATGCACGATCCAAATAAATAAATAAATAAATAGAAGCAAAAATTGTTTGTGATATCATACGATATTCTTTTCAAGATGGGTGGTGACCATGGTGGCCATTTTGAAGTTGGCCATCTTGGATCCAACTTTTGTTTTTTTCAATAGGAAGAGGGTCATGTGACACATTATTTTTCTTGTGAAATTCCCAATAAGTTTGGTTTTAATGTAACTTTATTCTTTCATGAGTTATTTACAAGTTTCTGACCACTTATAAAATGTGTTCAATGTGCTGCCCATTGTGATGGATTGTCAATGCAACCGTCTTCTCCCACTCTTCACACACTGATAGCAACACCGCAGGAGAAACAGGAGAAATGCCAGCACAGGCTTCCAGTATCCGCAGTTTCAGGTGCTGCAAATCTCGTATCATCTTCACACCATAGACAATTGCCTTCAGATGACCCCAAAGATAAAAGTCTAAGGGGGTCAGATCGGGAGACCTTGGGGGCCATTCAACTGACCCACAACGACCAATCCACTTTTCAGGAAACTCTTCATCTAGGAATGCTCGGACCTGACACCCATAATGTGGTGGTGCACCATCTTGCTGGAAAAACTCAGGGAACGTGCCAGCTTCAGTGCATAAAGATATATATACACACAGTACAGACCAAAAGTTTGGACACACCTTCTCAAAGAGTTTTCTTTCTTGTGTTCTTTAGCCCAAACGCGTCTCTTCTGCTTGTTGCCTGTCCTTAGCAGTGGTTTCCTAGCAGATATTCTACCATGAAGGCCTGATTCACACAGTCTCCTCTTAACAGTTGTTCTAGAGACGTGTCTGCTGCTAGAACTCTGTGTGGCATTGACCTGCTCTCTGATCTGAGCTGCTGTTAACCTGCGGTTTCTGAGGCTGGTGACTCGGATGAACTTATCCTCCACAGCAGAGGTGACTCTTGGTCTTCCTTTCCTGGGGCGGTCCGCATGTGAGCCAGTTTCTTTGTAGCGCTCGATGGTTTTTGTGACTGCACTTGGGGACACTTTCAAAGTTTTCCCAATTTTTCGGACTGAGACTGACCTTCATTTCTTAAAGTAATGATGCCCACTAGTTTTTCTTTACTTAGCTGCCATAAAACCCCATAATACTCGTTTTTCTTTTTCATGCCATAACACTCTTTAATAAAAAAAACTCTTTGAATGAGAAGGTGTGTCCAAACTTTTGGTCTGTACTATGTGTATATAGGTTGAGCTTGCTAGTTAATTCCCTCCTTTTAAGAACATTTAAATCTCTTAAATAACTTGCAATGTTTTTACCATTTCTCTGATTGGCTTATTTAGTTTTTTTTTTCCCCAAGCCTAATGATGGCCTCCTTTACTTACTTACTTACTATTTTAGATGGCATGTTGCAGATGTAACACTCAGAAAAACCTCCAGGACTTTTACCCGCTTAAATAGTGACTGAGTAATGAGGCAACAGACCATACATTACCATGCAACTGCCATTTGTTCCATTATTTATGAGCCCCCAAAATGGAGTGTGTGCATGAAAATGGCTGTAATTCCTCAACAGTTAATGCCATGCTCTTGTCAACCAGCTTGAATTAAAGCTTGACATCTTGAGCGTTTCAAATTCAGTGGAGTGCTATACAGAGGGCAGAAAAAAAAGAGAAAAAAAAACCCCTTACCTTTGTTCCAAAATTTATGGGCCTGACTGTATGCGAATGCATTCATCAAAAGGGTTAAACTACTCATTATGTAAATATGCGATATTTAGCGCTGACTCTATGCCTGACGTGCTCAGGTGACTTCTGAGATTTATACTCGCACTTATCTTCACTACATCACTGCATCTCAGACTAATGAAGGGACGTTAGGAAAATCCTTTCAACCACACACACCCCCTCTTTTATTATTTCAAAAATGTTCAGTGTGAGAATAAACCGAAATGCGATGGAATTACAAGTATCGATCTTGCTCTCATTAGGACTCGTCAAACGGACCAATACATGTTAAAGTGCCCTAAAACTTCGTAAAGGATTTTGTTTTGTTTTTTATCCTTTAAAACGGCACTGCTATCGAACTCTAAACCATGATAAATGTGCCTCCTTCATTTGTCTCCACTACCATGACTAGAAAAGAGACCAGAGTGTATGATGTGTTTGATGGATGACTGGGGGGGGAAAAAAAGAAAAAAAAAGTGTGTGTGTGGGAGAATGACTAAGATTTAAAGTAAAAAAATAAAATAAAATAAAAAAGCAAAGATTGGGTGAGATGTTTATGTAAGAACAACACCCTGCTCAATGACTCAATCAAATCACAGATTAACCTCGCCTTCTCGGTCTGACCAGGCGACGCAGAAATCAGCAGGCAATCATCTAATCAAATCAGCATTCCCACTCAACATTCCAGTCCATACACAACGGACCTTACGGAAAGAAAAAATCACGGCCATAATGGAAAGACTGTTGTTTTAGATTCTGCAGCAATAGAACGAGTCACGGGTATCATCTTACACAATCTATGCATACAATCAGTTAAAGGTCATATTGAGAAATCGGCCGAGTGCTCACACTTATTTGTTCGAATAAGAATAACAGCATGGCATTGCACCCAATCTAACACACAAAAGGTGTTCTGAGAAAGTGAGCATGGCAAGCCGCGGGTGAGCTCGAGCGTCACCCAAACACGGGGGCTGCGCTCCATTCCAGAGTGTACATAATCTGCTCCATTTTGGCTAAGGGAACTTAACTCGACAAAAACCCACCATTCGAAACACCCTGCGTCGTCACCAGCGCGGGCGTCACTTCCTCCGAGCGTTACCCTGGTAACGTGAGCACCCCGGATACCTGGTGCTGCTACTCTGGAAATTTCACACTACTGAAATTAAATACTGAATATTTATTAAAACAAAAACACTTAATTATAAAATATATACAACTGAAATGTACACAACTCGTTACTAAATTTTCATTAATTTAGAAGATTTATGGAGAAATCATCACTGTTGACCGACTACTAGCCTATATAACAGTAGACTATTGATTAGATTTTTTTTATTACATTAAAATCACAATAGTAATACTTAGTGTAATATTAATATTACATCATCCTTTATAATAATATATATATATATATATAATAATAATAATAATAATAATAATAATAATAAACCCCTTGTTCCCTACGCCACTCACAGTTCCCTTTGAACCGAGCAGTCTCGCTCCCTATGGTGTGGAATCTTGCTTGCTTGGCTGACTACCCCGTGCAGTCCACTTAGCAGGCAACTTCTGACCGAACGAAACGCAGCCAGAGACGACTGGGTGAAGGAGACAGGTTACACATATTGCTTTACGCCTGTGATTTGTCCGATTTTGTCACAGCATCTCTCAAAACTGGCTAGACAGAATTTAATGAAACTGTACCATAAGTGAAATTAAAATGTCGAGTAAAAGCGATGTCATGAACAGTTATGTGCCGGACTTATTTAAAATAAGCTACTTAATTAGAAAAGCTAAACTGAATATTCTTACCGGGATTAGTTTATATGTTCACAGTTGAAGTGAATTTTAAGCAGTTTTAAGACAAAACTTAATCATTATCTGATCTACTTTTTCGATTTTTCATCTGATTACCGAACAGGGCGTGGATCTGGCTGAGGAGGAAAGAAGTACAACTTAGCGTCGACAAGGCATAAGATACTCAACCTTACACAATTTCATTTCTTTGCATTTCTGTGTTCAATGTCACACAAATAAGTTCTGCTGTACATAAAGACAGGCAAACATGTACGTAGGCTTTAATCTGAAATAATATTACCATAGAACATTTGAACTGATCAGCTTATTTTGTACTTTAGTCTTTATTATTTCTACAAACTTTTCCACCGTCACCGACAGGTACTTCCGCTAGTCTGCCATGTTTTTAAAATCAATTTGACCAACTAGCTGATTGTTCACTCCCTACATTTTTTTTCTTTTTATGAATGCACTACACTTACAGTAACACCTATTCACCCATAAACTCTATCATTAAAACACTAAACCTGGTATACAGCCTAGTTTTAAAATTGTATCACATCCATTAAGGAGAAATTATCAGAAATCATCTAATACTGCAAATATGTTTGAACAGGCAGCTGCGCCTCTTGAGACTTCATGAGTTTCCATGCTAGGAGGCTGAGGCTAGAACTGCCTGTGTAAGTGTGAATGAGTTTTTGATGGACTGGCATCCCATTCAGGGGCGTGTCCCTGCTTCTGGATCTCAGGGGACTCTGACCAGGATAAAGCAGTTACTAAAGAAGTTATCATTGTTTTGAATACGGTTTCTTGACATCTTCACATCTTGTTTATGTGGTGAAACATTAATATCATGTCTAAAATTACTCATATAGAAAACAAAACCGATACGGGTATCCAAATTCCAGAACGTGGATCACTTTCAACTTTATCAGATTCTCGCCCATCTTTAAAAGCAATGAGTTCATGCCACACGTTTATTTGCCTTCTTAAAAAGCCTTCTGAATAGTTCGAGTATGTTCCACGGAGGAATGTTTAAGCTTAGCGCAAAAAAATTGATGCAGATTCGTTGCTCTAGTCGATCAGTCACTCAGCACACATGCTCACTCACTCAATAACGTCTGGCGCCCCACTGACTAGGACAGTGAAGTCGTCATTATTCACACATGCTCATTCCAATCTACTCTCCTTGGCTCCCAGGTTTCATCAATGTCGCGCGAACCGTCTGCGATGTCGTGCAAACCGTAAAGTGTTTATATTGGCTGGACCATTTTCCCCCAGACAGACCTTGTACGCTACCGTGTGAATTTTAGGGCGTCGGTAGACTACTCGTCAGCCAGATATTTAAAAAAGGAGGGTTGTGACAAGAGAGCCATCATGCATAAAAAAATATATTTAAAAAATACATAAATAAAAACAAAAAAATGTTCCAGAATCCAAAACTTGCAGAGGTGATGATCCTCTGTGGTAAAACCCTAATAGGGAGAGCAGTAAGTTGTTCTACAGTAAAATAGAAATTTGTTGTGATAAATGAACTTCGTGTTACTGATCAGAAGATCGGGGGTTCGATTCCCTGCTCGACCAGGTTGTCACTGTTTGGCCCTTGAGCAAGACCCTTAACCCTGTCTGCTCCAGGGGCGCTGTATCATGACTGACCCTGTTACACTGGGACATGAGAAGAAGGAATTTCACTGTGCTGTAATGTATATGTGACATTTCTGTCGCCTTGCACCTCCAGGTCCTGGGTTCGATTCCCGCCTCGGGGGTCTGTGTGCATGGAGTTTGCATGATCTCCACGTGCTGGGTTTGCTCCAGGTTCCCCGTGGTGGGTTTCCTCCAGGTTCTCTGGTTCCCTCCGATGCTCTAAAGACATGCAGATTAGGCTAACTGTTGTTCCAAAAATTGCCCACCGTAGTGTGTGAATGTTGACCGGCGGTCCTACCATGGTCGTACAAAATGGGAGTAAATACAATGGTCACCATTGGCCTCTATGGTTTCTAGTTGGACTAAAGTGGTTCCTGGATGGATGGATGGATGAATGGTTTAATGTTTTGATCAGGGTTTAGTTTTATTTGACCGTTTCTGTTTTTCAGTCGGCAAATCATTGCTGTATGTTGAGACATCCCCTGCAGAAGACAGCCACCCTGAGTGTCTTTCTGTAATGTCCGACAATGTGACCATGTGTCCTGTTCAAGATCAGAGACCAGATCTTGAACGCTTCTCCATGCAGAAACCTCGCTCTCAGTCTTCGTTTTGAGTGTATGCACATGATCGCTTCATTCCCAATATGTATTGTGTATTCGATACAGTTCAAACTTAAGGACTTGCTGCAAAATGCTGATTTCTGTCCCTCATAAATGTTTCTTGCTAAACGATTTACTGACAGAAGGTACGTTTTGGAATCCATACCGCCATCGAATTTTCACAAGACTCTTCAATGTTCATGACATTTATCCAACACTTCAAGTGTCTTCCAGAGCACAATGCTTAAAAGCGTCACTTGAGAGGTTTGCTCTCACAGCGGACGCACCCTAACCACACCGGTCTGTTGCGCAATATCATCATGATCGGTTCACGCCTCCTTCTCCAGAGACCCGTCAATGATGGACCTCCACGTCCATTGAGCCACCTCTCAACATTTTGCTCATGTTTAATCCTGGCTGTCTGAAAGTCTCCTGAAAACCAGTGTTCACGCTCGACAGGGTGAAGAAAGGCTGACGGCAGAAAGTTGATCGTTGTCAGCTCCTCGAACAGCAGGACTCTTGGACTGCGTTCTACCTCACTTGTAAGTCACTTTATATAAATAAAAGAGTGTCACCTTGCTTCAGATGCTTTATCATAAAAAAAATTAATAAAAAAAACCCAGATCAAAACTTCTCACCTGTAGGACTCCCTGATATATATATAAATGCCTTCATGACGAGACTTACGCTAATAACACCTTTCACGATGCTGACGCAAATCAGAAAGGTAATGACGGTGATGTAAAGCAACAAGAGCTCTCTAGCCTTTAATGAAAGGTGCGCAATGCTTGCAAAGTGCATTCTTAAACCGCGGGATGTGAAACGGCACGTACACATGTGCATGTGTGTTGGAGACATGGCCAGCGGTGAGGATGCTCCTTACCCACCCGTCTGCTTGCCCATCCCACTGTGTATCCTAGCAACAGCTCGCCTCTCCTGCCTGTTGTTTGCCTTTTCCTTCTCTTCATCATCATCATCACCACCACTTGCTCCTTTTACCCTCTTTTTTTTTTCTTTCTTTCTATAAATATCCTCTCTCTTCCTTCTCCATTTTGCTGACATGGCCAGTGGTGTAGATTTAGATATTCTAGATCTGATTCTACGGACATGGACGACGGCCTCAAGCAAAAGTAATACCTGCAGTTCAAAGACTTTATCCCAAGTGGCATAGGTAGAAGTGCGTGTCCAAGCGGTATGATAAATTATGTCTTGTGTCCTTGTATTAAAGGAGCATCCTACAATATCGAGGCACGACACTGTTTGCTTATTTATTTTCACACTGTCTGATTGCTTAGATGAACTAGAGGTGGTCGAAAATTTCTGGGTGAACTCATTATACATCATTTGACATGGTAGCAGGGTAGACCTGACGCGCTCGACATGCTTACTCTCACACTCTCAGCATGATCTTCTGAGAGATGGAGAGAGCGAGACGCTCACCCTGCACAGCTCCGTTTCAGAAACGCCGCAACTCCAATCGAAAGTCAGCGCACGTCTTACCCACAGTAAAGCAGACCAAAGTTCTCGGTGTGTGTGTGTGTGTGTGTGTGTTGCTTCGGTAGCACATGGATAAATCAGAAGCTGCAGCGGACGGAAACTTCAAAGAGCTGATATGAGAGGAGGGAAAGCTGGCAGTATTCTTCATATGACAAAAAGACAAGATGAAAAAGCAGCTCCGCTGAACATGCAGTTGTGTGTATGATTCGAAAGAACTTGTCGTACGTCTTTCGAGGAGATTTTGCACTTCGGGGACACGTGCTGACTCTGAGATTTCAGAACACCGCAGCGAGGCCAGGTCGGATCAGCTATTTGTTTTTTATCCCTGGCAATTAATGTGTGCACTCCAGGAAACTCTTTTCTAATCTTTTTTAATACCTTTTGAAGTTTATTTTTATGGATTCGGCAATAACGGTCATGCTGTTAGACTTAAGAGAATTTGACAGCGTTGAATTTTTAACTGGTTTTTAAAGCCCGCATAGCTAACTTGTCAAATTCAATACACACCAAAAAAAAACAAAAAAAAACAAAATGGGATAGAATTTGATGCCTGTTGTGGTGCTGTTAAAAAGCACAGAAATGAGACACAGAAGTGGCGTACATCAGAAAACTCTGTTCTGCTTTTCATCAATCGCGAGAAAACAATTACGAGAGAAATCAAACTACTGCTTCATGCTGTGACAGAAGCAACAGGGTGACACTCCAATCAGATTAATCAGACTTGAATGAATACGTGGTGTTTGAATCGTTTCGGTTCACCGTCATTACTTTTCGCTCAGAAATTATTTATTCATTCATTTTTTAACAATTTCAGAACAAAGACAGGTGAGAAATAGTCTCATTAGTCTTAATTAGTCCCATGTCCTTTCCGTAGACAGGTATCCCATAACAGTAATGGGATGTAACTGAAGGTAATGCATAGTTCCATGACTCTGTGCTGCCATCTGGTGTCCGCAGCTCACCTCACACAGGGCGCACAGTTAGATCTTCAGCAGCAGCTCAGTGATCGATCGATGTACACGATATTCGTGCATAAAATTTTCACCTCGTTGTGATGCACTGATTAAAACGACTAATTATTCATAAAGCTCTAGGCGTCAGCAGATGGATAAACAGCCACACGTTAACCAACACTGAACCACCAGAGATCAGAACGCTGCATGTCGCCGCCTTATTTTTTTGTCCAGATTTAGTGATGTAACTAATATACATGTCTCAAATTGCTGTTTTAAATCGAATCGCCACCTGGGTATCGTGATATCATATCAAGTGGTTCCTGGTGATTCCTGGTCCTATCTGGCACCAATAATCACAAATCGAAGCTGAATGCTCATTTCAAAATGTTTGTCAGAAGTCAATCTTTGTCCTCGTAGGACTGCTTCAGGGGACAAAACAGGTGAAAGCCAGATGGAGCGAGATCAGGACTATAACGAGGACGCTTTAACACATAAAAGGCTTCAGCTCACTGTAACAAGCTCTGTCGATTGTTGAACCTTTTTCCTGATAAATGTTCCAATACTGGCTCCTGAGAATCAGAGCATTGATGAATTTTCCAGCTGCTGGTTGACTTGTAAACATTTTTTTTGTCAGAGATTGAGGATGTTTCCTTTTCTTACTCTGCTGTTTATTCGTAGTGATGAATCCACGTCTCGTCACCAATAATGATTCTCTTGAAACTGAATAAAACTTTAACCTTCATTAAGAGTATCGGTTAAAAATTTTGTTTGCAGATATCCAAACGCTTCGGTTTATGCTTTTATGCGAGTTGTTTCAGCACCAGGTACACCCTCAGATCAATGCACGCTTTTTTCATTTGTGTAAATCAGCGAGGCCAAAAGGAGTTTTTCGGTACAACCTTAGTGCCGATAATTTTGACTCGCCCCCTATAGACAGTATGTAACCCTCTAGTTACAAGACTGAATACGCCTTTGGAAACATTCATGAAACTTTTGCACACTAAAAACTTCCAGTATTTAATTATTTATTTATTTAGTTTATCTCGTTTATTTCTTGTGTCATACAAACTGTATAAAAACAGCTTTAGAACCTTCCAGGGATACATTACACTTTAATCTGTGTTCATCATCAATTTATGAGCTGCTATTAGGAAAAAAAAGCACAAACACTGCCATGACTAATTCATTATCTAGCTGTTACAGTAAGCTCACCCACTTTCCTTTTAGCTTTAAGAGAGCATGATGTGCTGTTGGCACCTTAATAAACTTTATGTTTATATTTTATAACATCTGTTTGTTTTATTCTTTGCTCAGTACATCAGTAATTCAGTATGCAGACGTCATCTGTGAACCTCCATGAGGAAACTACAGCAAGAACGCTCTGCTACAGGAAGTTATGCATTTACTAAAGAGACACATCGGGCCTTGATTATCAAGTACAGATTTTGGTGCAAACTTTCAGTGTGTTTACAAGTTTAAACAACAAATTTGCTGTTAATCAAAAACTATGAAAGATGCTACTCGAGTTTGTGAGAAAACAGGTTAAGACTAGGGGTGCTTCGATCAGGATTTTTGGGGCCGATCACCGATTTCCAACCACTAGAAGCTGGATCGGCCGATACCAATCACCGATTACAGGGTCTACTTAGAGCCTGACGAATACAACTTTCCTGTAGATTGTATAAAATTAAATGAAATAACAGACAAGTTGGACATGAGTCACCAGAAGTTCTGCAGGATGTTTAAACTGCAACATGTTTAATTTTTCGCGTGGAAAGATGGAAACGTAATCACAGCGCCAAAACTCGCAGTGAATCATGATGAACCATACTTACGGCCACCGAGCGAAACCGCACAAGTGAGATTGCGGTATTATCGCCAGCAGAGTGAGTGGCCGCTCTCCTAGCGCTAGTCAACTTTGAAAACTGCTCGTGTTCCTTTACGTGACTAAACTTCAAATGTCTCATGAGGTATTCGTGGTGTTAAAATGCTTTGGATGCTTCTCGCCGCGTTGAATTGTCTTGTGACACAGGTTGAACACGTAGAATTGCCAGACCGGTGAAGCCATTTTAGCAGCGCGCAAAAAAATGTCCCGCGGGTTTTGCATCATCTGATCAGCTTTTCTATATCGGCCATTATAGAGACTGCCGATCAAACTTCCCAAAGCAATTATCGGCCGATTATGATCGGCGACCGATCAATCGGAGCACCCATAGTTAAGACAACCTAACTTTGACTTAAATTTCAAGTTTAAGTACATTTTCATATTGGGGGTCATTTCCAGGAACAGTCCACCTCAAAGTCTGGCTCTGTGAGAACAAAATCGTTCCGTGCTCGGAAACCGTGACCAAGTCTGCTGGAAAAAGTCCTTTAGAGACCCATACAGAGTACTTGGGAACGAATCAGATATGGAAATGTGAAGCCTAATTTCCTTGTTCACATATTCTTTTGTGTTTAATGGCGACTCACCACCTGCTGTATCAGAGCGTGCGAATACGCAAGAGTATCCGAGAACGAGAAAAAAACAAATGTGAACGCTGGCCAGTGGGGAAGGCGAGAGAAAAGAGCAATCGTTCCTGGGAATGATACAAATCAATCATGCCTAATGTGAAAACGCCTTAAGATGCCTATTCTTATTACATTCACAGTGTTTGCAGATGTCCTTTTCCAGAGCCACTTCCAGAAGAGCACACTCTTAAAAATCACTGCCGCACTGTATCTAAAGAATCTAAAAATATACATACACGTATGCAAACATTTACACCCAACCCCAAAGTTTGATAAATAAGGCCCAATGATAATTGTAGAAAAAAGATTATAATAAAATAAAAGAAAAAAGAACGGCATGTGAGAATCATGATCAGAATTCCAAACCACAAACTTGACGACTGTTACAGTACTTCAGTAAAACTAACAAATTACACTGTAGGGTATTTAATTTCTTTGAACCTCATGTGCTTTATTTGGGTTAATCTCTGAAATGAGAGTCTACATTTGCTGTGCGTCTGCATGTTATATTCAGAAAAAGATCAGGGAAAAAAAAAAGTCTAAAGTTCTTATTTTATAAATATCTTATTAATTACCTACTATTGCACAAGCCTGGTAACACTGCTACTACTGACAGTAGAAAGTGGAGAGAGAAAGCCAACCTTTCTTATCTGATCTGATGTACTGTCAGGCAAACTGCTGAAAGAGTTCATGCCGACTATGATAGAACGGTGTCAGAACAAACAGCACATAACAGCTTGCCTCATACGGGGTCAGAGTGCCGTGCCAACCTACCTAAACAATGCCAAGTCTGATCTATGAAAGCCCTACCTCACAACTTAAAGACCTTAATAGATCTGCTGCTAATGTTTCGGTAACAGATACCACAGCACACCTTCCGAGGACGTGCGCTAAACATCGATCGGCCACAACATTAACACCACTGCCAGGTGACACAATTGATTATCCATTAGATACCAGTAAACTGTTGACAGGGTCATGGGCACCCGAGGCCGAAGGCCTGTCTGTCTGATCCGATCCCACAGAAGTCAATGTAGCACAAATTGCTGAAAATACCATCAATTTTGTACACAATAAAAAGACATCAGACACTCACAGTTACTGTGCATGCGGCTTAGCAGGCAAAAAGTTCACGATCATCAATCCAGCCTCCAAATTCCTCAAATTTTAATCCGATGAGCGAACAAGTCTGATCCACTGAGGCCCCACCCCGAAAACCCACAGAACCCAAACACCACTGAGGTCTTATGTATTGTTTCCTGTGCCACTGGATGCAACACAACCCCAAAGCATGATAGATCCACCCCTATGCTTAATAGTTGGCAAGGTGTTCTTTTCATGAAATGCTGCTCCTTTTTTCTCCAAACATGCCTTTGCTGATTGTGGCCAAAGAGTTCTATTTTAACTTCATCAGTCCACAGCACTTGTGTCCAAAACGCATCAGGCTTCTGTAGATTTTCTGTTGCATACTTCTGACGTTGGATTTTTTGATGGGGATGCAGGTAAGGTTTTCTTCTGCTGCCTCTTCCATGAAGGTCTTGTGGAACAGTTTAGAGTCTGCTAAATCTTCCTGCAGGTTTTTTGCAGTCAAATGGGGGTTTTGATTTGTCTTGATTTGTCCAGCATAAAAGCAGATCTCTCCGAGAGTTTTCTTGGTCTTCCAGATCTCATCTTGACCTCCACAGTTCCCTTGAACTGCCATCTCTTAATTACATTTCTCACCTTGGAAACGGCAAGCTGACAACGCTTTGCTATCTTCTTGTAGCCATCTCCTGCATTGTGAGCATAAATAGTCTTACACAGCTGCTTAGAGGAACCCATGGTTGTTGAGTGTCCGCAAGTGTGTGCACAAGGTTTGAAGAGTCAAAGTATTTGTAAAGCTTTCAAATTGGCATTTACTAATGACAGCTGTTGCCATGCATCAGATCTAACGAGTTGATTAAAGGTCTGAAAAGAATCTGAGACTCTGGAACGAATAGGGTTCTCAAAATTTTGCATAGTCCCATAATAATGTTTTTTTGTTGTTGTTGTTTTTGTTCAATTTATGGCATAAGAAAAAACTATGCATCAATGTTTGCTGAAAATATTGTGCATTCTTTCCATTTCCAAGAGAGACTGTGTGAACATCTCTTCAATAAAAAATAAAAAAAATCACCAAACTCTGTTATTTATCAAGGGGTGCCTAAACTTTTGCATAAGGCTGTATGCTTGCATTTGAGGCAGTAAAATTTTGCAGATCCTCTATAATCCTACAGGTTGCACTTCACACACCGTCAGGCACTGTTCGGAGCAATTAGCTTTGATTAACCCAAATCGGCTCTCCTGTTTTAAGTTTAAAACACCAGGTTTATGGTGACATGACTAGTTTAACCAGTCCTACCTTACTCACCACCCTCGCTCACCTGTCATTGGGTCAAACAGCTGGTTGGCCTCCAGGTCGGTGAACGTGCTGCAGCAGTTGGGACAGTGGAACGACGCCCTGTTGGTGGAGTCACGCTCGTCCGTCTCGATGCGTCTCCGCATGTGGTCCAGCTTGTACTTGACCACGTTGACCAGCAGCCTGTAATTGATGAAGTAGTAATTGTGGCGCGTGGTCTTGCCATCCGGCGCCGTCTCGACGCGCATGCGGCACTTGACGAACTTGTCGCCTTTCAGAGTGTTGAGCACGGAGCGCAGCTGCTTGCGGTCAAACTTGAGCAGCTCCAGCATGTCCTCCTCGCGCACGCAGGCGTTACGGATCAGCACGTCCAGAGCCAGAGCGTGCTCGATGCCGTAGAAACCGCGAACCACCTGCTTGGCCAGACGCTTGAGCGCCGCCGGGACTTCCGTCAGCACCTCCGGCTCGGTCATCTCACACACAGCTGGAGGCTGCAATGAGAGCAAAGATGATCTTTCCCATGTAAGTATTTATATTTAATATGTTTGGTATTTCCTCTTGCAGAGGAAGTTAAATCCTTTAGGAAGACCTGCACAGAAAACTCACCCTGTGCCAAGAACACTGAAGAAAGTGGAGGTGGTTAAGAGGACATGCACTTACAATGCACACTCAACAGACTGATCCAGGAGTGTGAAGATCTGAGAGAGAGAGAGAGAGAGAGAGAGAGAGAGAGAGAGAGAGAGGGAAGGAGAGGTGGGGAGAAAATTTTTACTTTGGGTCAGTCAGACATCATTTAAACATTCTTAGGGGAATGAGGTGTGGGCAAGAATGAAAACAAGAGAAAGAGTGGAGAGAGAGCGAAAGAGATAAGGAAAGTGAAAAAGTGAGAAGGAGTTACAGAGAGAGGTAGAGAAATGAGAGAGAAGAAAAAAGAAGACAAGGAAAAGAGAAGAAAAGGGGGAAAGAGTTAGGGAGAGAGAGAGTGAGAGAGAGCTACAGGGAATGAAAAAAGAAGGAAAAGAGATGGAAGGCAAGAGACAGTAAAAGAAGGGGAAAGACAACACTGTCACTCACTCCCTCCCGCTCTCTCATTCATCGCTGCACTTGTACCCACTTCCACACCCACTCCCATACCCACTCTCACTCTCACTCCCATACCCACTCTCACTCCCATACCCACTCTCACTCCCATACCCACTCTCACTCTTTTGCCCACACATACCCTCTCTCTTTCCCACACATACCCTCTCTCTTTTGCCCACACATACCCTCTCTCTTTTGCCCACACATACCCTCTCTCCATACCCACTCTCACTCCCATACCCACTCTCACTCCCATACCCACTCTCACTCCCATACCCACTCTCACTCCCATACCCACTCTCACTCCCATACCCACTCTCTCTCTTTTGCCCACACATACCCTCTCTCTTTTGCCCACACATACCCTCTCTCTTTTGCCCACACATACCCTCTCTCTTTTGCCCTCTCTCTTTTGCCCACACTTTCTCTCTCTCTCTTTCTCTCTCTCTCTCACAGAGTTACCTGTGAGCGGTTAACAGCTTACAGCATAAATCTTCCTTCGAGTCACCTTCACACCACGGGGCAGCTGCAGCTCTTTAACTCTAAAGAAACAAACAGATCTGGAGCGAGGTTAAAGCAGAAGCGTCTCAGTGTGGAGCATCAGTTCAGGCTAAATCAGCCTGCTAGCATGGAGCTACCGGAAATGACGCGCCGGAAGTTGATTTACAGACAAAGAAGCGTCAAGAATAAAAAAAATTTTAATTAATTATTTTATTTAAATACTATTGTATGCTATAAAAATAAAACGTATATAATATAATATAAATGAATAAACTTATTAGCGTTTCTTTTTCATTTACGTTATATCCCCACTCATATTTTTGACAAACCCCGCCCCTTGTACTTGATCTCGCGATCTAATTGGCAGACTTTGCATCAGGATGCACTGCACAAGCCAATCCTGGGGCAGGAGGCGGGTGTTTGGAAGGCGGATGTCCATGCATTTACCCACGCGCGACGAAGATCTGCTAGTAGTGTGTGTAATCAATAACGTCGTGGATCGCCGGGGCTTTAGTGTCATGTCACTGCGTGTCCGCACGGTATGAGCAGGGTCAGCAGCAAGAAGAAGAAGCAGGGGGAGGATGCAGCGGTGAGAATGTCCACCACGTGACTGGCTCTTAAATACAGATGTGTCTGATACATGTAACATCTGGGCCTGACAACTTTGGATACACGTGGAGGTGTTAGAAGTTCAGAAGAGCTCAGTTCTGATTGTAAAGTGCTGATCAGATTGTTATTTAGCCAGAAAACAGTGGCACGAATTATCTCATTCAGAGGATGATTGACAATATTTCTTTATCACCTCAAGAAAACAAACAAATATTTAAAAGGCGGCACAGTGGCTTAGTACTGTAGTTAACACTATGGCTTATGTCGTCCAGGATCCGGGTTCGGTTTGGTCTTGGCTTGGTGGGTTTCCCTCAATGGTCCAAAGACATGCAGAGTAGTCTACCTGCTGTTCCCAAATTCCTCGTTGTGTGTGCCCTGTGATGGATTGGCACCTCATG
The DNA here is from genome assembly GCA_011419295.1 of Clarias macrocephalus. NCBI lineage: Eukaryota > Metazoa > Chordata > Actinopteri > Siluriformes > Clariidae > Clarias > Clarias macrocephalus. The sequence continues at coordinate 32,820 of JAAGKR010001722.1, forward strand.
CCCAAAGTTTCCTGGGATAGGCTCCAGGCCCCCCTCTACAGGATAATCTCATACAGAAAGTAACTTTCTTTCGGCTGCTTCAGTCAAGGGGTCGCTGCAGCAGACCATTCGATCCGCACAGGGTTTATGCTGGATGCCCTTCCTGACGCGACCATTCCATTTTTCTAACCGGACTTGGGACCAGCACTGTATGGGTAGTGGCTGGGTAGTATGGGGTGTGGCAACCCACTGACAGCAGCCCTCAAAACCCGGATCCTCAAAAATCCGGACCCCCCCCCAAATGAACAACCTAGAGCCTTAACCGCCTGAGACACCACTCCACATAATCTCATATAGAAGATGAGATGACTTACTGACAAACTAGATAAATTCCTGAGTTTTCTTTTGCGATTAAATAATTGCACAGGTCCATATTGCGATTAATTGTGCAGCCAGTGCCCTCATGTCTCCAGGGTCATGGTTTGGTTTCTGACTCGATTCTGTGTGCATGGTTAGTTCTCCTTGCGCTTGGTAGGTTTCCTCCAACAGTTCCAAAACATGCATGATTAATCCAGACATTGTTGGGTTGCTGCGTGTAGAGTATCATGACTCTTGATGGGAAAGCGGAAGGATGTGAGGGTGTTCGGTGTAATGTCAAATATTCTCTAATGTTAGACAGCTGGTTTTGTCAGAGGAGATTCTCCTTAAAGTTAACTCTTTAAAAGGAAAAGAGCTGCATCTACTGTATGATGGTGAACAGTTTTGTAATCAGTATATTCCTTCCCTGTCAGGTTCAGGGTACTAACGACAGCAGCGTGGTCAGTAAGGCGTCAGCGGCGGCTCAAGGCTACTTCCAGGATGACTTCCTCAAACATTTTGTGCTCAAGGCGTCACGAAGAGCTCCTCTCATCAACAGGTAGAATCGGTGGCTGTCTAGTGTCGCAATGAATTGACTTTGAATTGAGAATCAACATCTGCGTGTTGTTGTGTTTTCTCCACAGGGGCTATTACATTCGCTGGAAAGCAGTGGATCACTGCGTGAAACAGTTTCTGTGTGTTACGGACGCCTGTGATAGAAGACAGGTTGGACTGAATCGTCTCAACATACGGATTTCCATTGCACAATACGTGAAGCTCATTCTGTCATCTGTCGCTCTGTCTGTGTGTAGATCCTGTCTTTGGGCGCAGGCTTCGACTCGCTGTACTTCCGGCTTTATGCAGAAGGGGCGCTGGTGCGGGTTAGCGTATTCGAGGTCGACTTCCCTGACGTTGCGAGGCGCAAGGCGGCCCTCGTCAGCAGCAATCAAAGTCTGAAGGACGCTCTTCCAGATTGCGAAATCTTAGCTGGTAAGACCCGTGACTCTTTTATGAGCAAAAGTCTAATCAGTAAGAAACCTTCTTCCTGGATGTAACCGGTACCGTCTTCTGGCTTCAGGCCCTGTGTACGTGAGCAGTGCTCACTACAAGCTGCTTGGCGTGGACGTGAGGAACGAGAGCGAGGTGCAGGAGGTGCTGAGTGCAGCCGGACTGCGGTACGACTCTCCTACACTGATTCTCTCGGAGGTGGTGCTCACTTATATGGAAACACACTGGTAAGCGTGAGACTTCCAGGATCTGCGTGTCCGCACACTTAACGGTGGTGGTGATTCCTAAGCCCGTATTCCCGCCCCAGGTCAGACGCCGTGATCGGCTGGGCGGCGACGATCCTCCCCGAGGCTCTGTTTGTGATGTATGAACAGATCCGGCCAGACGATCCCTTTGGTATGGTGATGCAGAACCACTTCCTGAAGCTCAACTCCAAAATCCATGCTCTCTGCCAGTACCCGGATACGACAGCACAGACCGAGAGACTGTTACGAAAGGTTGGTTTACACATCAAGCTCAGGGAGGTTACAGAGTTATTTCTGAATATGGAATATAGTTTGGAAAAAAAAAGTCTTCTGACAAATAATAACCGTTGAAAAGGCTGATGCTGCATCTGTTAGGAATGTTAGCACTAACTCTCAGCCATGTGATAATATATGTGATAATCTGGTCCTTCAGTACATTTAGGTCGTCAGCTGACTTTATTTTATTGCCACTTTACATTGCTGAGACCAACTGAAGCAACCCCAGATCAGAGGCCGCTATGCATGATGGAGGCGTTGCTTCATGTGCATCGCTCTAGAATCGGTTCAGTCTGGACTTCTCAGACTATATGACCTTTTGCTATTGCTCCAAAGTCTAATTTTTGAAGCAAATGAAAGTTTTTTTCCCCTGATTAGTCTCGCTAACAAGTGGTTTTCATTTGGACACACAGCTGTTTAGTCCCGATCCTGTGAGTTCTCATCACATTGTGTGTGTATGTGTGTGTGTATGAAAACATTCTCACTTTCATCATTAAACATAGCAATGGTTTTTACTTCACCAAATGTTCAAGTGATCACTACATTTCTTCCACAAAGTTGATGCTTCAGCACCATCCTTCCTGCATCTTAACCCGGCTACAGTCATTTTCAATCTCCTTAGTTGTTTCCTTCGCTTGAAGCCGTTTAACCTTTCTGGAATAGCGACTTTGTTTTTGGCCAGGTGTATTGTATGTTGAACATATCATATTGATCAGCACTTTTACTCTTCTGTTTCTCTATCAGGGCTGGGAGAAATGCACATGCTTGGATATGAACCAGTTCTACGTCGGGCTCCTAACAGACGACGAGAGGGAGAGGGTGGAGAAGTTGGAGCCGTTCGATGAATTTGAGGTGAAGTGCACTGTGCTCCACATCAGCCCTTTCTTCTTTCTGAAATTACTCTAAGGACAAGTCACATATCCTCTCTGTTTTTTTTTTTTTTGTTATAAGGAATGGCATCAAAAGTGCTCTCATTACTTCATCCTCACCGCTTCTAAAGGCTCTCTGACCAGTCAGGCAGTCCTCACACTCCCCACAGGTAAGATCTGGAAATATACCGCGTATGAAAGAAAGCAACTAACCTGGAGAGCACTGAGTAGCACTGAGAACATAATTACCACAAATAGGCTGTACAACTACCTTGAGATTTTTATGGTTTGGTTATGGATCTTGATGTGTTTCTTCAGGTTTGTGGTATTTTTCCCCGCCAATGTGTTTCCCACACTGTTCCCCCTGTTTTGCCTTGATGCTTCTCCAATAATAATGAAAACAATTAACTTCATTTATGACCATGTAAGGTTATTCATAATTGCTAACATTATTAACACAATATGACTTCATTTCACTGGTTCTTCATTGACCAGTACTTCGGCACCAACAATCATACGCCACGGTCAAAATAACCGACATCTTATTTCGATAATTGATCAGATACTTGAAGGTGCTCACTCGTACCTACATTGACTTCAATTCAATTCAATTTTATTTGTATAGCGCTTTTAACAACCGTCATTTTCGCAAAGCAGCTTTACAAAAGAAAATTATGGAAGTTTGTATGAAATGTGGTTGATCAATTATTCGAAATTTGCCTGAATAACTGGGTGTTCCTAATAAATTGCCTAGCTGAGGTATATGCCTCAGATCGTTCACTTTTTTTAGTCCACAAACTTGGTCGTTAGTAGATAGAGCGTGCATGTGTTGTCTGATCTGTGTTCTCTCACACGTATTCCTCTCAGAGTCCCCCGGTCCTTTGATCAAGCCTGGTCCGGAGGGTTTGCCTGTGGCGGTGCAGCTCATGCCCGAAGCTCTGTGTGTAGAGGCGGTGGGAATGGCCTCTTCGCTGCTTGAGCCCGGGGTCGTGCTCCTCACCGGCGGCTGTGGGAGACAAGGCCGCAACACTGCAGCCACACTTTTGATCAGAGAGAACACTGCCTGGAGAGATGCCACTGTGGAGCCCGATGGAGAGAAATGTGTGTGTGTGTGTGTGTCTGATCTTTGTTCTACTGATTTATTTGTAGCTAGCAGTTTTTGATTTTCATACTCATAATTTTATTCACTTTTTTTTTTAACCCAGGCGTGCGGATGTATCACTCCATGACCTCTGTCCCTGGTTGGGGTGCGGTAATCCTAGGTGGCAGAACTTCTCCTCTCAACCCCATTAAAGACATTCTAAGAGTCACCTATCTGAGTGACCAGTTAAACTCTAAAGACATACTGGTATCTATGAACAAAATGGTTTGTACTGGAACAGCACCAAAGCCAAGATGGCGGCATACAGCTACCTTGCTGAGTCATGGTGGTAAGGAAGTTTTTCTGAACCGATACTGGATTTTACACCACCTATTAACTGATGCTCATCATAATATCTTCTTCATTCAGATAGGAACTACTTATTTGTTTTCGGTGGCCGAACAGAAAGGGAATTGGTTTTAGGTGACGCACATTTCCTGTGTTTGGAGGACCAGCACTGGACAGAAGTAAGTCTTAACCCTATCATCTTTCCTTTTTTGAAAGGATACCAGTTATATGTTTGCCTGTACTTTAAAAGTAGGATTTAAGTGTGGACACTGGTGAAAAAGCAAAAGAACCCATCCTTAATGATCTGTTTCCCCAAAGGTCCCACTTGAAGGCTGCATCGCTGAACCGCGGCACTCGCACTCTGCTTGTGCCTATAGACAAGGTCTGGTGATTTTTGGAGGCCAGGGCCAAGGGGGTGTCCCTTTAGGAGATGTCATCCAGCTGAAGCGCACGTCTACAGGGTTCTGCTGGGAGAAGTTGCATGTCTGTCCAGCCTTAGTACCAAGGTATCACTGTTTCTTTCTTTAGTTGAATAGTTTATTAGACTGAAGGATACAGTACAACTATTTAATGAATAGTTTATCTATGGGTAACTAAATCGTTTGTTATCCTCAGGTATTCCCATTGCGCTCGTGTGATTGGTGAGAATCTGGTGGTAGTTGGCGGGGTCTGGCTCCAGGCAGATGGTGTCCCAGGAGTTGCTGTAATAAACCTGACCACCAGGGTCAGTGTTGAAGTCCGCTTAGACACAGTGAGTAGCTTGTTTCCAGGCTCAAATTTTTTTGCAGTCTGATTTTTTTGTTGTTGTTGTTGTTGTCTAGAACGTACAGTACAAGTGACATTACATATGACTTCATTTCTAAAACTTTATTTTTCTCTCCGCAGTCATCCGTCCCTTGGCCCCTCATGCTTCATTCTTTCTGCTCAGAGCTGCTGGACTCTGATGGAGCTGAGATGGTGCTCATTGGCGGTGGAGGGAACTGCTTCTCTTTTGGCACCCACCTCAATTCCCATCCTGTTATTCTAGATCTGAGACCTGTGCTTCAAAACATGGCATGGAACATGTAACTAAAGCTAGCGATGGAGACCAGAATCATGCTAAAACCTCGAAAATAATCAGACAGACTCTTCCAAGCAATCAACAACCAAACTTTATTTCATACAGGACCTCGATTTAAATCAGAACCAAAGAGCTCTAATCATGTTTCACGGGGCATCAGCGCATCCTAGTTTGGTTAAGGTCACTCGGTCAGGCGGCGGAAGGACTGGACGATGGGACACACTGCTCCCCAGTCCGCAGGCTTGCGATATTCACCCTTATCCAGGGCGTACTGGCGTCCGCGGTAATTGGGGTGCTCATAGAATACCCAGTAGCCGTTCAGGACCTTGCAGGACTGCACCTCTCTCAAGCGGTAACGCTCCAGAACGGAGGGGCAGTCCTCGGTGGCCTCAAACGACTGGCCTGCAAAGTCTGCCTTGTCGTAGAGCTGCACTTTGTACTGGGTCCCGCTTTTCTGGAACGGAAAAGAAAAGGCGGGAAAGAATTGGAGAGTGTTGGGTTTGCGGAAGAAAAGATGGAAAGAGTAGAAAGGGGAAGGCAGGATACCAAAGGTGATAACTTCAGAGTATACAGCTAAAAGAATTGCCTTATATATAACTTTTACTGGGAAAAACAAGCCAATCAATTCTTAGGGGATAAAAGAAAGAAAGTAAATGTTTTTACTTTAACGTTTTGTAGAATTAGGTGTTTCTACTGTGCATCTTAAATAAAGCAGACAACCTTCATACCCATTACTGTAACTTGTTCTTTTTTGGTCAGTGTATTACATGGAGCACTGTCGCCTTGCATCTCCAGGGTCCGGGTTCGCTTCCCGTCTCTATGTGCATTGAGTTTGCATGTTCTCCCCGTGCTTGGTGGGTTTCCTCCGGGTACTCCGGTTTCCTCCCACAGTCCAAAGACATGTAGGTTAGGTTAATTGGCATTCCTAAAATTGGCCGTAGTGCGTGAATGAGTGTGCCCTGCGATGGATTGGCACCCTGTCCAGGGTGTACCCCGCCTTGTGCCCTAAGACTCCTGGGTCAGGCTCCAGGCCCCTCGTGACCCTTTATACAGGATTAAACAGATGATGAGTGAGTGAGTGAGTGTATTGCATGGATGCAGCGGTTTGACTTACTAAGTTGATCAACTTGCAGGAGCTGAGTCGGTCATTAAGGCCTATCCAGCGCTGGAACTCTGGGTACTCCCCACGTGTTAGCACGTACTGATAGCCCATGTAGTTGGGCCGCTCGTAGACCACCCAGACGCCGCTCTCCACGTGGATGGAGTTACAGCGGCTCAGGTAGGAGTGGAAGTCCGAGCAGTCGCTGTCGCACTCATAGCGGCGGCCCTGGAAGTTTTTGTCCTCAAAGAAAATGATCTGGAAGGGTATTGGATGGATTGTGAAAAGACCTGCATCCTTTTACTGCTATAATGAAACGTTATGTGTACTGATACAGCTAAATACATCAACTATATTTATATAAAGATAATGAATCACTTTGTAGATCTCATCGGTTTGATTCGTGCCATAACTGGGAAAGGAACCAAGATGCCGGCTAACACCTGCTATGCTGGATGGTCGCGATTTCTTTTCTCTAATGCCATAACAAAACCAGATGTTGGCACATTCCTGAGCTTTGCTCTGCTTTAACAGAGATCAATTTTGGAAGCTGTCTTTTTTTGAGGTAATCAGATAATGATTCGCCCAAAACATTTACACTGGCACAAGGCAGGAATTTGCAATGCCAAAGAACAGAAAATCAAAACCAGAGCTAAGAATTCCCTCAACGCTCATGCACATTTTCAATTTTGCACTTAACTTCCGTTAGAGCATTGACATACTCCAAAGTATTTACTCACCCTCCCCATGATGGATCCTGGATTTAAGCTTGATTGAGAAAGTTGTCTCAAATCCTGACTGAGCGCAGACCCACTAGTGCTGCTGTTTAAATACCCCAGTTCTGGAATCAGTCAGGTGCTGATCACTCGATAATCGCTTTGTCATGACAATGAGATCCAAAATTTGAGTCAGTGATTCTAGGCCTCTATTCAGGTTTTCCAGAAAATGAGACGTGGGATTAAAATATAATGGAAATAGTGCCCAAGCTGCCCGTTTGCTCCCCCTCCATTCTGCCCATTCTGGCTGAAACACACAAAGCCACCATCCCAGAATCCACCACAACACAAGCATCATGCCAAACTGGGAGCTAATGCCAAGACCATTGGCAAATGTAAAGAGGCTGACTGGAATGGGTGATTGCATCCCACTGTTCTGAATGTCAACCTCCTGGCTCAGCACTTTATACTGGTTGAGCTAAAGGACATTATAAAAATGGAAACTTTTTGTTAAAGTGACTTTTCTACTTGATATTTATATTTGTGTAAATGACATTTGGGTTTAAATTAGCGATAGGGGGGGGGGCATCAATTCGAGTGAGTTAATTTACATAAAGTTTGTTCACACTTGAACAAGCAAAATGTTGCTGTTCTTCTATGAACCTGCAGGTGGTGCACTCTAAACTATTCACACAGCACAGCATCATCTGCGGTAGGAGCAATTTTCTGCTAACCTTTTATAGAATTATAACAAAATCTGAAGAAGAAGAAAAAATTTTATTGGATGAGAATATAAAATATCCTGATTCGATATTAAACATTAGTACATGATTGCTGTACAATTCAAATCGGCACCTTGGTATCATCATGATATTGTATCAGGTAGTCCCTGGTGATTCCCATACTGAGTTTTAATAGTAATTTAAAGTAACCACCAGAGAGGACAACAGGGCATTAATAGTTTTCCTTTAACTTGTCAGATCTTATCATACTTCCTGGTTGTAAGATTGGGCTTAATGCATTGTGTAATAGTGATGGAAAGATTGAATAATTTTAGTGACTCGGTTCTTGGAATCTCGTTCATCAAAATGAACGCATCTTTTTTGAGTCATTTAGTTCATTTCATTCTTTTGATCAGAAATAATATAAAATGTTACATTTTCAATAAACAGACCCCAACACGTCTACATACACAAATTGTGGCTATAGTTCTATTAATGGAAATATTACAATGCAGCTAAGGACATATTATGATAAACAGAATGAGCAGCTCACCTCTCATATCTTCTAGTGTGAGTCGTTCGTTCTTTTGAATCTATTGCATTTCGTACTCACGTGACAAAAGAACGAACGACTCTGACCAAAGACTCAAAGGTAACTACTCATTTCTGTTTTCTGTACGTAACCTACGGAGGTGTTGCGATGCTTTGCGCATACACGCCCAGTAGAAAATGAACAAATCACTCTCCGAGACTACTTGTTCTTCTGATTCACGTTAAAGATTCGTTCAAAATGAACAACCCATCACTAATTTTTAATGAAGTAGATGCAACAGACTAACTTCCAGTATGCAAAGACAAGACTTTTTTTTTTATTGATTTCAAATAAAATCTGTTTCCTAAATCTAAACATAATACCAAACTATGCTCATATTCCTTCTTTTATTAAAAAAGAAAACAGATTTTCTAGATTTCCTCATTCATACACTTCATAATGGAAAAAGAAAACAAGATACAAGACAGTCAAAAGCGAGTTCCTATAGAAGCAGAACGATGACTCCAGACACGAATGTGGTATTGCTTTGTTGTTTTGAACTTACAGTACAAAGAAATAAAATTTTATAATAAATCTGGAGCAATGATTCCCAGTTTTCTGTTGTAGAGTTCTTTTGAATTATACATGTTATTGTTTTCCCTTTGGGCTGGAAAATCAACGTTGAATGGTACAGCAGGGGGAAAAAAAAAAAAAAAAACACATTCACAGTCATACTGGCTGCCAAGTAGAGAACTTTGTATTCATGGACATCAAAGTAAATTTGTTTTCGCTTAGATAAGCTTCACCCCGAGTTTACTCTTACACCAGTGCCCATATAAAAAAATAATAATAATAAAAAAAAAGTACAATAATGCTTTTTATCTCCTTCAGCAGAACTCTATTCTGTTTTATTCTTCCTCACAACAGAACAGTCCCTCACTCTTTCTTCTTCATACATGCCACAGTAACGAGGCAGTCGTCCTCTCGGAGGTGATCACGACGCTCAAGTACCTTAACTGTCACACTCGCACCTAATGAAAAAAAACTAGAACGCAATTCTGCTTGTGAGGGATGAGACTTGTTCTGTATCCAGCATATAATTCTATAACTGTACAAATAGTACAAGGCATCTACTTCAACATATCTTTTTAAGACAACTTGATCTAGTCCTGAGTGCCAATCTTGGATCAGCTTTGGGTTAGGAAGACCTGCTCAGAGATCAGTGCTCAGACAAAAGCTTGTCTGCTCCAGCAAAGAGAATTGCTAAGCCTGTGTAAACCACACCAAATAAATTAAGTGCATCAGTGTCTGTTACAGTGTATGTGCTCAGGAGACCATGGACGTGTGGGCTTTTGCGTGCTGTACGGGATGTTCAGAGCTGTGGGTGGAGTTGGCCTGGTTTGAAGGTGTGCCGGTTGGAGGCAGTAGGCTGTCCAGCTCCTGTCTCTGTCCTGTCTCCAGGAGCCACTCGTGAAACTTGTGCTCTACCAGAGCCTGGAACTTTCGCCGCTGCTCCCTGAGGGACGAGCGAAGGAAATCCCATTAAAATAACCTGGTATTTTAATGATTTAAACCCAAAAAAAATTCTGAACTTTCTACTAGCACTTGGCTATGACAAACCTTACTGACACAGAGCAAGAAATTACAGCCTCTGTGATCCTACTTTATATTATCCAGGAAAATGGCTTACTTGTTAAGATGCGCATCCTTCACCATCTTCTGCCAGTTGTGCACCCGTTGCTGGCGCTCCTCCAGGGCCTGCTGGTAGAGTGATGGCAGGCCCCCTGGCACCTCACAGGTGTCTCCCTCCATGAGGAACGGTACCACCATAGGGCAGAGCTGCTCCGGGGGCAGGATGCTGTAGCAGGCTGGTTCTGGGGCGGGACCATCCGGCGAATAAATCAGCGGTTGATCCCAGACGTTGGGTACGACCGCCAAACCCACACTGGCCATGTGGTCCTCCAGGCTGGGGTAATGTGTGTGGAAAGGTCCCAGTGTGAGGCTGGAGTTACCAGGCAGTAAAAGTGGCCGAGTGGGAGTAAGAGCATGAACGGTACAGCGGGTAGAGCCGCCCACTGCCAGACGTCCGGCCACACACACTAGCCGTACGTTCTCGCAACTCTGCATGTGCACGCTGGTCTCGACCGGGCCCAATACCACAGTGCTGTCGCGACATTTATCCAGCGTTACTGACCTGCAACAGCAAAGTATGGAGTAAATGTGAATCTACTTCTTTTTTTTTTTAATTACTAATTTAATAATAATGTTAGTCATATTCAGATTCTTCATCCTTCTTAGAGAACCCTACTGAGTCAAAGTCCAGTACGTACACATAGAGAATTGAAATTATGTTACTAACGGTCCCCTTACAAACAACACGAAGTACAAAAACAAAATATAAAAGAACAAAATAGTGTTTACAAAAAAATAAATCAATTCAATTACACAAACTAAGACTACGACAGTAGTTAAGACTAGGGGTACTCCGATCAGGATTTTTGGGGTCGATCTCCGATCACTAGAAGCTATATCGGCCGATACCGATCACAGATTACAGGGTCTACTTGAAGCCTTATTATGTATAGCACTATTTATTAAACTAAATCTAACAACAATGTAAATTAAGTATTGAAACTACAAGAAGAGGAATAGCATGAATTGACAACTGTATTTATTGGCAAGCAACATGTGCAACACGTCAACTTAAAACATAGCAGCCTATGCTTGGTTAGTAATTGGGAACGGAACGGAAAGATGGAAACGTCATCACAGCGCCAAAACTCGCAGTGAATCATGATGAACCATACTTACGGCCACCGCGTGAAACCGTGTAGGTGAGATAGGGGAATTACCGACAGCTGAGTGAGCGGCGGCACGCGAGTTGCTGAGCTCTCCCACTCTCTTAGCGCGAGCCAACGTTGAAAACTGCTCATGTTCCTTTACGTGACTAACCTTCAAATGTCTGATGAGGTTCATGGTGTTAAAATGCTTTGGGTCTTTCGCGCCTTGTGGAATTGGCTTGGTACACAGGTTGCAAATTGCTAATGTATTGTCTTTTTCACACCACACGTAGAAATGCCAGATCGGTGAAGCCATTTTAGCAGTGTGCAAAAACATTGTCTCGCAAGTTTTGCGTCATCTGATCGGCTTTTCTATATAGGCCATTATAGAGACTGCCAATCAAACTTCCAAACCAATTATCGGCCGATTATGATCGGCGACCGATCAATCGGAGCACCCATAGTTAAGACAAATTACATGTTTCATCTGTCCCTTTTTGCAGGACAGATATAGTACAGACAGCGATTCACACAAAGTTTGCGCAGAGTCTTACCTTAGGGGTGAAAGTAGGTAGATAAATGCCTCGCTGCAGCGGTGCAGTTTGACGTTTGCGCCAGCCAGCTTTTCAGAGTCTTTAGCCAGCGTCTGTTTGTAAACCTGGGACATCAGCACCACCCTGCTCCCTGGAGGGGCCATGTGGGTGTTCCTGGCGATCTTGGCCCTCTTCATAGCACCTTCCACTAAGGCAAAGAGAGGCCTGTTAGAGCTCTGCATGCTTAAGTAAAGATGCATCAAGAATTTGCCAAAACTCTGGCGTGCATTTTATGGCAACAAAGAAAAAATGCAGCAAGAAAAAAGCAAAAGCACTTCCTACCTTGCAAAGCCCAGGCCAGTTTCTTGCCCGAGCGCAGACAGGTGGACATGCCGAACGGATTGAGTGTGAGCGACTGGCGCAGCCAGCTCTGTAGCTGCTGCAGGGAGTATGAGCGGTTGAGTTTTGAGTATCCTGCCATGGACTGGAGAGGAGCGCGGCTCAGTAGTCGATGAAGAGGATGGATAGTACGGCCGTGGCTTACCGTGCCCTCCAGCAGCACACTGAGAGCCTGCAGTGCCTCGGCTGAGAGTTTACTGTCTCGCAGTGCCTGACTGGACTCGCTCAGCTCACCCGGATCCGCCAGCAGCTCCAGTAGTTCAGCCAGGTGAGTCTGTACGAAGGTGACGTGTGCCTGGTCATCCCAATTCTGACCAAACAGAAAACACATAGGAGATATTACAGGCTTTAATTGGTGTTTTCCATATTAGTGACACTGAGGAAATGTTGACTTGACTTTTTTGTTTCTTTGTTTATAGCCACACAGCTGTGTGTTCTCATCACATTGTGTTTATGTAAAAACTCTTACTTTCACTTTTAAACATAACCATGGTTTTTACTGTCTACTTTTTTTTTTACCATGCAATTTCACCAAATGTTTATGTTCTCTCCATTCATGATTTTTTTTTCCAATCACATTTTTATGGAATAAAATCACTGTAAAAAATAATTGTGTGTAAAAAAAAGATGTGTGTAATTCTGTGTTTTGTCCGAGTTGGATTCCAAAATCTACGACCACCAAACTATCTTTATATGCGGACGATTTGTTGATATATCTGTCCAATCCACAACTCTCTATTCCCCCTCTATTAAAAGTATTTAAAGATTATAGTAATACTGTACATCTAGCTACAAACTGAACTATGATAACTATACTGAACTATAGCTTTTCCCATTAATTTATCAGAGCAAGAAAAAAATATTATTAAACCATTAACATTATGCAATAATGGATTTAAATACTTAGGAATTCATATTGAATCAACATTTAATGAGATATTTAAAAAATAAAATAAAAAACTATTACACACTCCTGGACAGAGTGAGAGACGATATGCAGAGATGGAGGGTCCTACCAATATCACTAATAGGCAGAATCGATATCATCAAAATGAATATCTTACCTAAATATATGTATAAGTTCCAGTGCCTCCCTTTGAATATCTAATTCTTTAAAATAAGATTTTGGAATAAAGTTCTATCAGGTTTCCTTTGGAAAGGTAAAAATCCTAGAGTAAAACTTCTTAAGCTTCAAGCACTGTATAAGAAAGGGGGACGGAAACTTCCCAACTTTAGACATTATTACCTACTGTAGCTTCACAACTTCGGTCAATATGGATTTGGTTACACCCTGATAAGGTAAATGTTAGGTGGTTATCAATAGAACAATAATTAAAGAGTTTTTTTAATAAAATAAATAAATAAAAAGACTATCCACACTCACTAAGAACACATTAATACTTAATACTTATGCTACTTGGGTGGAATCACATAAAATATGTGGCCTTGATAACGTCCCACTTAGAAATTTACCAATGTTAGAAAACCCGGTCGTGCCGTAAAGGAATTATTAATGGAACCCTCAAATCATGTAAAGGTGTAAAGACATTGGAAAAACTATATATCAATGATTCCTTAATAGGTTTTGAACTATTATCCCAGACATATGGTATACCGAGACATAAATTTTAAAAAATACTTACAAGGTAGACATTGGATTAAAGAAATTACTCCTGAAACATTCCCCAAAATCCCAATAACATCACCATTTGAAAATATTATGTTTAATGAAAAAGTGACCTCTCCAAGTGGTATAGGATATAAAGCAGTAAGATGCCGGGGGGGGATTTTATGTATGTATACACAAGTACAGTATATGTGTATGTATGAATACATGTGTATATAATATTAATATGATCATCCAGACCCCTTCCTTTTTTTCTTTATTATATATATTTACTTATGATTATTATTAGTATTATTATTTACTTAACTTTTTATTGATCTATGTTTGTTTTTTTAGAAAAAGGAAAAAGAGAGAAAAGGTGGTTGTATTGTCACAAGTACACTATATGTTATGTTTTACATAATGTTTTTGAAAAATAAAGCCATACAAAATCTACAGTTTACAGATACAAGATTTTGTGTTTTTGTTACAGTATAACTCTGAAATATGCGACTCTGACCGTTTACAGACACAAAACTCATTTTAACTTCTCTGTTACACGAACAAATTGCGTAATTACGCCCACGAATGTACATTCGTAGGCATAATTTTGCAATTCGTCCGTGTAACAGAGAAGTTGTAAAAATAGGCTTTTTTTTTTTTTACGGACGATTATTTTTAACAGTGATTTTATTCCATACTTACACCAAGTTGATGGTTCAGCACGATTCTTCCATGTTTTGAACCCAGTTTCAGTAATTTAAAATCTGTTTTTTTTTTATTATTTAAAAATAGTTGTTTTCTTTCCTTGATGCAGGCCAATAATTTGGGCCTTCTGAAATGACTTTTTTTTTTGGCCAGGCAGTGTACTTTCATAAAATAAAAACAAATACACATTTTGTGTGACATGCATAATTAAAAATGTCAGTTTTTGACCTTGTTTTGGGAGCTGGTTTTGGACTCCCTATCAGAGGAGGATGATGGGGAGCGAGAGCGAGGACTCGGCCACTCTTCACCAATTAGAGAGACACGCAGAGAGACGCGGTTCAGCTGCTGCAGGTATAGGAACAGCAGGAACTGCAATGTGTCCACAGACAGCTGTACGGAAATGCATCAAAATTAATCAGATACAGAAACACATCAAAATTAGCTCAACATAACTCTTAAACAAAAAAAATGCAAAATCTCCATTTGCTATGATGTCGCTCTAAGACTCTACCTTGCTGCGCTGGCGGTCGAGATCACGAGGGTTCAGGCTCTGAGACAGAGCCTCTGCCCGCTCAAGCTTCTCCTCAGCAGAGCGCGGTACCAGCAGATCAAATGTCTCAAAGTAGAGCCAGGCCAGCTCCTCAGGCAACTGCAGCTTGCCACAGGCAATGTGCCTCCACATGTGCCAGCCCAGGCGTGGGAAGCAGCCGTCACGTGCACGCACGTAGGAGGCCATCTTGCGCAGGTAGTGCATGCTCAGCTTGCCTGGAGGAGCGGCTTGTAACGCACCCAGGAGGAACGGCTCCAGACGGGGCCACACGCTTGCCGAGCAGGTCTCCATTTCTGGTCGGAAAGAGACATGTTAGGAGTTGCCTAAGCACGTTCATAATATACGATATACGGTTATATTAAAACCTCTGCTGGCCGCACGGTCATATCAGTCTTTTTTTTTTTGTGGTCTGAGGCTGTACCTGGTGCTGAAACAACTTGCTGAAGAGCACAAAAAGATGCGTTTGTATATCTGCAAACAAAATTTGGACCAATACTCTAAGGAAGATGAAAGTTCTTTAAAGAGAATGATTACTGGTGACGAGACACGGATTCATCACTATGAGCCTGAGCGTAAACAGCAGAGTATGGAACAGAAACATCCTCAATCGCAGAGCAAGAAAAAATCCAAAAGTCAGCCATCAGCTGGAAAACTCATCAATGCTTACAGTTTTCTGGGATACTCAAGGGCCAGTATTGAAACATTATCAGGAAAAAAGATTCGAGAAATCAACATTGCTCATTACAGTTGAAGAGCTGAAGCCTAAACTTCTGATTATACACAGAGGACTGCTATCCAAGGGTGTTGTGATATCGCATGACGATGCAAGGTCCGCAAACTTCTGCCCACACCATCGACACCTCGTTTTGAGGTGTTAAAGCGTCTTCCCTATAGTCTTGATCTCGCTCCGTCAGAATTTCACCTGTTCGGTCCCCTGAAAGCAGCCCTACAAGGATAAAGATACACTTCTGATGAAGAAACAAAGACAGGGGTGCGTTCATGAGCTGCAAGCCACACACACACACACACACACACACACACACACACACACACACAAACACAAAAAAAAAAACATTTCATTGGAAATATGATTGCAGGGAATATGCAAGCTTGTTGACAGAGGAACAACGTGTATTGAAAAGCAAGTAGATTATGTGGGACAATTGTGTGTATTTGTGTTTTCTAAAATTGAAATGATATAAATTCCACAGCCAGAGTGAGTTTTTTTTTTTGTTTGTTTGTTTGTTTGTTTTACTCACCTTAGTACAAAGGGCATTTTAAAAAGTCAATACAATCCGTCATAGTAAGTAGAGAAATGTTTGCAAGCAGTTGATTTATAGACAACTTGAGTCAAATGACGTCACGAGGTCTAGAAGCTTCTTTATCATCGTCCACGTTGTAATTTATCTATAATATTTATATTATACAGATTTTAGGCTTATATCTAACTACAAAATGTAGCAATATTTTGATAAACTAGTTACACCTTTGCATGTGAACTCATCTTTGCTAGCTAGTTAGTAAGTAGTAGCTGGGCATCTTCGACCTGGAAGAACGGGGTTTCCATGGCAACCGCAGCACGTGCAACGTTAACTGTACACGCGCAAACAACATAACTAGCTTAACTTAGTTACAGACATTTTAATATATGTATAAATAATAATATAAGGAGCTATAAAGCTGACTAAACCAGTATAACTTACTTTATGCATCCGGCCGTCCTCCGCTCGGAGCCCAGGCAGCAGTCACTTCCGCTTCATAACGAAAAAATAAACAGTGTGACTTTTTCTAATCAACTGTTTTGTTTAAACTAGCGGAGTAACACAGATGAATATGGCGGACTTTAGTGTGACTAAGTGTGTATTGGACATCTGCTAGTTACACTCTCCCGCCTGCAAAGCCCTTTATTTGGCGCCAGAAACTCTCGCGCACAGTTGCTTACTGTTTATTGTATATATATGTATTTTTAACACAAACTGACGTGTTTTCACCCGTAAACTATAAACTTTAAAGTATTAGTTTATCTAAAACGTGCACAAAAAACTATACTGTCCATTTAAAAAATGTTTTATAAAAGATCTTTCTTTTAAATATATATTTCCGTTTAGTTTTATCAAGCACTTCCTTCGATAAACAACACACAACTTCCTGTTTGGATTTCAAAGTAAAAGTCTCACTTCACACACACTAGGGTTTAAACACAGGGGTTAGGAAAGACATTAAACATCCAGTGAAGAATAGTTCCAAGTACTGAAAGACTTTATTAATGAGAGACAGGTGAGAGTAGAATGGCCAGGCTGGTGCGGGTTGCCCACAAGGTGATGAATTTCTCTTTACAAAAGTGGTGAACTGAAAAAGCCAAACCCAGAGCATACAAAAGCAGAAGCCCATGAAGAGCTTAATATTTTTCATAAAATCTGTTCCCACTTAATCCTAGGGTAATGGACAATATTAAACCCTTCATGGGCTTCTGCTTTTATAGTTGAAAAATGTAGCCTTGTATGTAGATCGCATGGTGGATTTGTGGTTATCATTGTAGCCTTGCATGTCCAGGGTCTGGGTTAGATTCCCGTCTTGGGAGCTGTCTGCATGGAGTTTCCATGTTCTCCATGTGAATTTAAAATAAATCACACACACACACACACACAAATATGTGGCCATACGTGTGTGTGTGTGTGTTATATATATAAAACTAGGCAATATGATGAGTCTTATAAACCAACTATACAAACATGACTGAGCAAACCCCTCCCCCACCCCCCCAAAAAAAGGGGTCACATAGTCAAAGCACAAAATTAACACATTATAAAAGTAATTATAACTTTCGTTTTAACTGACGTACCTGAAACCCAAATGCACAGTTGGGTTTCTGAAGCATCCCCATTAACACACACTGGCAAGGCTTCCATATTAGCACATACTAAGATTTTTTTAATAGACATTGACCTGTATGCTGTGTTGCCAACACGTATCTGTGCTCCTTGCGTTTTAAGGTTAATACTAATCAAGCATTGTTTAAAGGCCACAGCTAGAATCTAAATGTTGCATGAAAATGCACCATGTCACAGAGGACAAATCATCTCAAACTTGAGAGCACGGATCCGAGGGAGGAATGGAACCCTCAACCCTGGAGGTCTGAGGCCACAGTGCTAAACACTATGCCACCGTGCCTTTTGTCTATTCCTTTTTAAAATAAATTTGTAGCTCAGCCTTTTTTTTTTTTAATGGAACATAACTAAAACAGGTGGCAGGGTAGGTGTAGTGGTTAGCAATGTGGTCTCACACCTCCAGGGTTGAGGGTTTAAGTTTCTCTGTGTACATGGAGTGCTTGGTGGGTTTCCTCCGGGTACTCTGGTTCCCCCAGATGTCCAAAGCTATGCAGATTAGGTTAACTGCTTGTAGTGTGTGTGACGGCAAGAATAGCAGGAATGCGTCGTAACTCACTCACTCATCATCTATACCGCTTAATCCTGTATTCAGGGTCAAGGGGAGCCTGGAACCTATCCCAGGAGACTTAGGGCACGAGGCAGGGTACATCCTGGACAGGGTGCCAATCCATCGCAGGGCACACAGACATACACTCACTCATTCACACCCTACGGGCAATTTGGGATTGCCAATTAACCTAACCTACATGTCTTTGGAATGTGGGGGGAAACCCACCAAGCATGGGGAGAACATGCAAACTCCATGCACACAGAGACGGGAATCGAGCCTGGCCGGGGATCGAACCCGGACCCTGGAGGTGCAAGGCGACAGTGCTAACCAATACACCACCGTGCCACCCACGTCATAACTGTCCCAGGTAATGATGTGAAAGTCATTTGCTGTTTGGTCGGAAAAAGGGAGGTGTTCATGAGGAAATATCTGTGTGTTTGTGCCAGCTGGCCGATTATTCATTTTTTGTGGCCTGATGGACGAGGTGCTCGGTGCTCTGTGTGTTCTAGTGCCACAATACACACACACCTCCTTACTAACACAAGCATGCTGGATCGGTCAAACCGTGCATTCCCAAATTGCTTGTAATGTGTGTGTGCCCTGTGATTAATTGGCACTCTGTTCAGGATGTACCCTGCAACCCTGTATAGAGGAATAAGCAGCATAGAATATGAATGAGTTATTTATTTAATTGCTCTTTCAGCTCCTCCTATCGAGGGGTCGCCACAACAGATCATCTGATCCGCAACAAACATTGGCACAGGCTGGACGCCCTTCCTGACACAACTCTCCTATTATTTTATCCGGGCCTGGGACCAGCCCTGCATTCAGCGATTGGGGTTTGGGCGGGATTGGAATTAAACCTGGGCAGGCGAGAAACCTACCACTGAACCGCCAATGCCCTCAGAAGAGGAATTAGTGAAAAACTAAATCAGAGATGAATGAGTGAAAACCTAAATCAGTCTCATAAGCTGAAGGTCGTGAGTTCGATCCTCAAATAGATGTTTTATAGTTTTAGGCCTAATAAATGAAATCTGTGACAAGATGCGTGTTCACGGGGTAGTTCGTTGAAATATTTAGCACGACCCAGTGTAACATGATGAGCTACGTAATACTGTATCGGGTGTCATCCAAGTTACTTTCCATTCCCACATTGCAAATCAGAATCTCTATGACGGTGAGGATCAGGGGGCTGGTGCGTTATAGAGGCACGTCTGCGCATGCGCGACGTTCCCGGAAGTCCCGGCAGCCTGAGCAGATGATAGATCAACAACCTGAAGAAACCTGCTTCAACGTCTGTGACATAGGAGGACGGCAGGAACGCGGCGTAACTGTGCCAGGTAACGATGCGGAACCGTGTCTGTTCAAAAACGAGCCGCTCGGTCGGAAACACGGAGGTGTTTATGAGGAAATATCCGGCTGTTTGTGCCAGCGGTCCGCTTTGTTTGTGTGGCCGGAGGGACGAGGTGCTCGGTCGGAGTCCGCTCCGCTCTCCGCGTGTCCTGGTGACACGACACACACACACACACACACACACACCCCTCCCTACTTTCACAAAGGTTCTGGATCGGTCTAACCGATGTATTAGAATTGTGGACAGCTTTAATCATTAAAAACGAGCATCTGCATCTTCTGTCCTTGGATGCTTCTGGTCTCTCACATGGATGTGTTCAGGTCATGGTGGTGGTGGTGTCGGTGTCCCTGAGAGATCACACTGAGTTCAGGCATGTGTTTGTGTGGAATGTCTCACTGGATCTCTATGTCCACTGGTCACACTGGTCATTACAGGCACTCAGGGTTGTACACATGCCGCTGTCTTCTCTGCTCTAACACACCCAGTGATTTGTTAATTAGATGATTGAGTAGAGCAAGCAGCATGTGAGCAGGGAAAATGCCAACTACAGGACTTCATGGAGGACGCCAGCGTGATCTGATGTGTCGCCAAAACAAGTTCTATAGCTGATTATTGGAGATCAATTCGTAATTCATTGCCATGCTTACAAGTCCATGTAACCCTCTCTGAAAATGACTTATTGAACAATTTAATCAATTTAAACATCATCACAGGTTATATAATAAAAGATGTATACAGAATCAGGCAAAAAAATTATACACACTTGTATAGCTATATAAGTTGTATAAATATTTTAATACTAAATTTATTTGCCTTAGGTAAATTTAACGTGTGCCATGAATTAAAAAAAAAAAAAATATATATATATATATATATATATATATATATATATATATATATATATATATATAAATGTGTACAGGGGTTGGACAATGAAACTGAAACACTGGCCAATTTAGTGTTGGAGGTTTCATGGCTAAATTTTACCAGTCTGGTGGCCAATCTTCATTGAGTGCACCAGTAAGAGCAGTGTGTGAAGGTTTAATTAGCAGAGTAATAGCACAGTTTTGCTCAAAATATCGCAATGCACACAACATTATGGTTGACAGAGTTCAAAAGAGGACAAATTGTTGGTGCGCGTCTCGCTGGCGCATCTGTGACCAAGACAGCAAGACTTTGTGATGCATCAATAGCCACGGTTTCCAGGGTAACGTCAGCATACCACCAAGAAGAAACACGAACCACATCCAACAGGAGTAACGGTGGACGCATGAGGAAGCTGTTTGAATGGCATGTTCGGGTGTTAACCCAGATTGTATCCAAAAAACAAAAAAACACAGCTTTTACCACAGAATTGAATTTACAGTTCAACTCTCCTGTTTTCACCAAAACTGTTCGTCTGGAGATCCGCAGGGTCAATGTACATGGCCGGGCTGATATAGCCAAACCTTTGGTCACTTGTGCCAATGCCAAACGTCGGTTTCAATGGTGCCAGCAGCGAAAATCTTAGGCTGTGGACAATGTGAAACATGTATTGTTCCCTGACGAGACCATATTCACTGACTTTCCCACATCCGGGAGGGTTACGGAGTGGAGAAGCCCCAAAGAAGCGCACCACCCAGACTGTTGCATGCCCAGAGTGAAGCATGGGGGTGGATCAGGGATGGTTTGGGCTGCAATATCATGGCATTCCCTAGGCTCAATACTTGTGCTGGATGTGCGCATCACTGCCAAGGTCTACCGAACCCTTCTGCAGCATCACGTAAAACTGACTGTACAGACTTTAATCAAACTTTTGCACTACTGAGATATCTTGACTGAAGTTTAACCTGAACCATAAGTGAAATCAAAATGTTGAGTAAAATTCATGTTATGTAATGTAAGTTATCTGCTGGAATTACTAATCTACTTTAAAATAAGTTACTAATAAAATACTTGCTCAATGTAAACAAACACCTGCAGGTTTCTGCAAAAGAAAAGATAATTGGAAATGGTATAAGTGAATTGTAGAGTGAATGTGCTGGGGTCATTTTAAGATAAAACTTTTTCTGAACTACTTTTTCAATTTCTCCTCTGTGATTCACTCTCCGATTACCGAACAGGGAGTGTAATTGTCTGACGATGAAAGAAGTACAACTTTGCGTGATACTCAATCTTACAACATATTAAATCTTTGTATTAATAAGTTAGGCAGAGAGTTACTCTCTGCCGTACGGGAAGACAGACAGACATGTATGTGGGCTTCGATCTTAATATAGCTGGCTTATTTTTAGCTTTGACCTTTTAACTATTCCTACAAACACTTTTTTTTTTCGTAAACAACAAGAACTTCAGCGAGTAGGTTATAAGATTAATCTGGACGTTGTTCGGTTTCTGTGTGTAGAGTATCATGACTCTGTGCTTAGTACTTAAGATGGTTTGGCTTCTAATAAAAAAAACGTGATGATTGTCAGGGGGGGAAAAAAACCCTGATGTGACCAGGATGTTTAGCAGTGCGGTCTTGAATAGTGTGTTACTAGGTGATGCGATTTCCTACAAGTTCTTCCTTTCTCACAAACCATCTTAATATAGCTGGCAACTGGCAAGTTTCATTTGTCAACGTCTAGGCCGTTTTTGTTAGGCGTACATGTTCATCTCCTAATCAGGATTATTTGTCCATCAAAATGATAAGAAGTGAAATTAAAATAAGTATATATCATAACAAGTCTTTCAACCTCAATACTAACCGTCTTTAGTCTTTCTCTCTTTCTGTGTTTTTTTTTTTGTTTGTTTGTTTGTTTTGTTTTTAGGATTATAGACCGCAAGAGCACTTGAGCATTTGGTTTGCTGTGTTTACTGAGGCTACTTCGGAGGAACCCCATTCTACCCCACATCCCTGCCACTCCTCCTCCACCATGACTACACGTGGGAATACCAGGACTAACGGCAACCTGCCCCAGACCAAGATTTGCCAGTTTAAGCTGGTGCTGCTGGGGGACATGGCCGTGGGCAAGTCCAGCCTGGTACTGCGCTTTGTCAAGGGCCAGTTCGATGAGTTCCAGGAGACCACCATCGGAGGTGAGAAGCTGAGAGAGGTACAACTGGGCTGAGAATGGAAAACGGAAACGAGCACTTTTACTGAGAAATGTTAAGAAGTTTGAAATGTACAATACAGGCAAACATTTGGACACACCTTCTTACTTGTTCTACAAAATTCTATGTTGTAAAACAATGCTGAAGGCGTCCAAAATACACAATAATCTACTTTGAATAGTTGCTATTGCAGTGTGACTGCTACGCATGCGCCATAAAGCCTTTATAACATATGAATCTGATCCGAGGTGCTGTTTGGTAATTTAATGATTTCTGAGGCTGGTAACTCTAAATGAAGTTCTCCACTGCAGCAGAGGTACGTTTTGGTCTTGCCTTACTGGCATGGTCTTCATAAGAGCCAGTTTCATCATGGTGCTGGATGGGTTTTGCAAACTGACTGTTGTTACTTAATTATCTAATGCAACGTGTGTTATTTCATAGTTTTGAAGAGAGAAAAAGAAACACAATCTTGTTCTTGTTGCATTAGTATTTCAAACTGATGCTTCTGGCAGAAATGTATTGATTCTATAAATAATCTATTACGAAGTGATTATAGTAATGATCTTTAAATGACAACGGCAGATGATGTGACTCATCCCATTACAATGGGCTTTGGGATATATTAGTCAGCAAGTGAACAGTTAGTTCTTGAAACTGATGTGTTTGAAGAAGAACGAAATGGGCATGTCTAAGCATTTGGGCGTCTTTGACAACCCAACGAGGTCGGAGCATCTCAAAATCTCAGTCATGTGGGCTGGTCTTGTTAGAACCTGAACAAAATTGGTCCAAGGAAGAACAACCGATGATCCAGTCATGGAGACTGAAGGCTCACTGACACATTGCAGAACTCCCATGCAAACTCAATTTAGAGGTCTTTTGTGTGTGGACCACGATCAGAGTTGTTTCGGCTACATAAGGGAACTTGCACAATATCAGACAGTTGATGTTATTTTTTTTTCTTTTTTCCCCCTCAAGATTCTTTGTTGCCGCGTAAATATTGCAATAGAAATTGTGTTAGTTATGACTCTGTTTACGTATATGCATTACATTAAATGCAAACCAGAAAGACATTTGGAACACTGCATAAGTACTGTATATAAATAGCAGCAGTAGAAGTGTAACACTGCTGTAATAACTGTAGACAAGAGTCCAGTAACGGCGGTAATCCAGTACACGTTGTGTAACGTTAGCTTAGTGCAATACAAAAGAAGCGACGCTGTGCAACACAGACTGAAGCGCAGGCGAATAGAAACCACGTTGCATTTTGATGATCAACATTCTCTGACCTCTGCCGGAAGGAATGGGTTGAAATATGGCTAATCAACTTTAAACAGCTGACATGCGATCAGCAGATAATAGCATATTATATAGTTTAATTCATCACTGTATTTCCCTCAAACAGATGAGTCTCTTCCACTAGTTTGGCGGCTAGTTATCCGACGGTTTTTAAATTTCTTAGATATTCCACTCGCTGAATGTTCACGGGAACGACTGCGGTGAGCTCCGAGTGCCTTCGTTCACAAGAAATTTCATCATTAACTCGGACGCCCATTATATACGAGCTGTCATTATTGTAAGCACAGTGCACTCATCCAGAAGGTACTTAAGGCTCTGATCATTTGCTGGATTGAGGCCAAGTGGTGTTTTGCTCTCATGCTGTGTCATGAGGAATCAACTACAATATAAAAAGCTCTGTTTTTTTTTTTTTTAAATCTACAGTACCAGTCAAAAGTTTGGACACAAGCTTGGAGTTATTTCCTGCATTCTAGAACAATACTGGATTTTTTTTCCAAACTAGGTAAATATGTAACAACAGTCAGTTGTTTTTTTAAGACATGAAGGTCAGATGTTCTGGAAAAGTTCTTGCAAGAACAATATTTGTCAAGCGCATAACCCATCAAGAACCATGATGAAACTGGAGACCATCAAGACCATCCCAGGAACGCAAGACTAAAAATTACCTCTGCTGCAGAGAAGATCTTCATCTCCCACAGCTGGGACTCGTTTCATCCTTTATCTGCATCCAAGCAATATGAGCACTATGACGGAAGGTGATGCTGTTTGACTCTTTTCTGAAACATTCAGAGTAATCAACAAAGAATGTGGCTCAATTTTTGACCTAGCCTGGAATATTCAAATTTTTGATGGAGTACAAACATTTTATGCCTTTGAAATGTGTAGTCATTGAAGTGAACAGGTCTTAAGTACGCCGTCAGTGAGCATTCTCCATTTAAATTCCATAACTTGACTTAATAGTTCTTGTCAGTGGCCCATACCAGACTAACACACATCCAATCATGGATCTCACAATCTCCAGTGTGAGATTATTAAATAGACTGAGACTGGATCTAATTTACACTAGTACTAGGTCTAGGCTAAATATAATAATAAAAGCCTATGATCTCTACAACGTTTTGCAGCAAAATATAAATATTTCAGGATTTGTCCATGATTGCATCAGTAATAGTGTTAGAGTAGTGTGACCTCTCTTCTTTTCTCTCTCTCTCTCTCTCTCTTTCTCTCTCTCTCTCTCTGTGACCTTCCCCTAGCTGCTTTCTTGGCTCAGTCAGTTTGCCTGGATGACACCACGGTCAAGTTTGAGATTTGGGACACAGCCGGACAGGAACGCTACCACAGCCTGGCCCCCATGTACTACCGTGGAGCCCAGGCAGCCATTGTAGTGTTCGATATTACGAAACCGGTGCGTAGCAAAGCTGTATTTCTGATTTGTCGAGCTTTCGTTAATATTATATGTATTTACAGTTTTTATCTAGTGCTATATGTAATGTATAAAGATCTTCAACTTTGCCTTACTATTTCTTTGCTCCTCAAATGAAACTATATTCCACCGCATCCTGTTCTTTTGTGTATACAGGAGACGTTTGAGCGAGCAAAGGCCTGGGTGAAGGAACTCCAGAGGCAGGCGAGTCCCAACATCGTCATCGCACTGGCAGGAAATAAGTCCGACCTTGCTGATAAGAGACTGGTGGAGTACGAGGTACAGTTCCACAACAATGTGCTCACACGGCTTTGGTTAGCAAGCCACATCGGAAAGGTCGAACTGTTTATTTGCTACTAAAAGCTGATAAGGCTGTAGGTTTATTAGACCAGGAGGCCAATAGGTTCAGAGGAAAATTACAGGAATCCAAAGGTTGTGGCGTCTGTGACTTTCCAAAAAAATATTTATATGCACTAACTGGATTAAAGGTGTAAGTGGCATGCCAGAAAAATTTCTTAAAATTCCTGAGAAATTTGTATCTTATACTGTAGATATGAAGAGTTTACAGATTGAGTTAATTAAAATTTCAGGTTTTTATCTATACATATAATAAAACTGTGAAGTTGTCATGTCTGTAAATTTAAGGTATACGTGGAAAAAATAATTTGGGGGACATAAGATGAGTAATAGAACACATCAAGATGGTTTTTGGATTTTTTGTCTGTCTGTCTGTTTGTTTGTGCACGCATCACGTACAAACTACTGAACGAAGTTTAATGGACTTTTTACAGGTGTGTTTAGTCGAGCTTGAGGCAACATACAGGCTTTGGTTCATCACGATCGACCCACAGATAGAGAAGACATGTTACTTTGAAATTTTAATGGAAGACGCCCTTATATTATAAAAAAAATCGGCCTTGGAAAGATTATTACTTCATCTCAAATTTCAACAGATGACGCTGTACTTTTAATTTTTTTATTTTTTTTATACAGTACGTGCTTATGAGTGTGCAATTTAAATCTACTTTAAAAACGCGATCTCGCCTCTTATCCCCTTACGGTAGCATGGAACAATTTTAGTTCATTACGAAATTCAACAGATTCCACATGAACCAAGTTATGGGCACATGTAGTATAAAGCTAATTTAAAAGGCTTTTTCTGGTACTTATTCCAGCCAAGTAAGGAGCCTTCGGCTGATTTGTTTAAGCTCTTTAGAATTTAACAAAACTGACCATATTTTATTACATGTATAAATAATCTCATACAAGACAAGTGGAATATTGTGTCATTAGATTTATATATACACGACCACTCTGACTGTACTATTTTTAAATCCATGGCCCGATCAATCAGACATGACTTTGGGAAGCCATCTTACACACACAGACCTTCCTGGTGGGTTCAGGTGTATATTCAGTATATGACAGTATGTTACTTAAACTTGATGTCCCTGTTACAGGAGGCTCAGACATACGCCGAAGACGCAGGCTTGTTGTTCATGGAGACCTCGGCCAAGACCGCGATGAACGTCAACGAGTTGTTCCTGGCCATTGGTGAGCCTTTACATTCCTACTTGAATGGTGTTTTTCTGTGCAGTGCAAAGGAAAAAATGTTATAAAACTAAAACGACACGACAAATGAAGTGACAAAGTAATTATTAGTTTTATATTTCATAAGTCTGTTGATTCATAAAAGAAACGTTTGTTTTTGCTCTTGGGCTACGTTCACACTGCTGGCCAAAGTGGGCCAAATTTTTTTTTGTTTTTTGCTCATACAGTACTAAACTGGTCCTTAATTAGATCTGATAAGCTTTTTATTTGTACGAGTTTGATCAGAATCGAATCACAGTGTAGATATAAGAAATAAGATAGCAGGTGTATGAGGTATGCGAAATGAGGTAACGGTGTAATGCTGCCGAGTGCACACATGAACGATGCTCCGCCCCTTTACAATTTACATACCATTATGTAAGCACTTAAAAAAATCGAGTCATTAGTAAAGCTCATGTCATATCAGAGAATCAGTAAAAGAAAACAATATGGCTGACTTAACGTTAAGTCACGTTTATTGACGTGCAAGAAAATATTCTTCTACCTTAAAAGTTGCCGGTAGGATTTCAGCAGCACAGCTAACTAATGAAAAAAGAGGCAGTAAAACATCAATCATGCCATATTGTGATCCAGTGCTCAAACAAATAACATTACACCTCACAAACATGTGGGATAAAGTTGCTGTGAAATAAAATCAGAAACACAATTAATTACATGGCACATGTTGCAGCTGCTTCGTGTTTGGAAAAAAAAATAAAAGTCTGAATGCGGCCACTGCAGCGGTAGAGAACTACGAAGTGTTTTAAACGAGTGTTGCCATTTATTTATTTATTTATCATTATATCAATCGAAGCTAAATAACGCCTGCTGGAAAAGAGGCCAGATGTCGTTAAATGACATCACACATTAGTTTGCATATTGATTGCATCATCACACAGTATTTGTATAGCAACTAACAGCAGACAGACAAAGGAAGATAGATGAGTATTTCTTCTACAATTGTTATACATTTTTATTGAATTAAATAAGTATATTTAAGATAATTACGCAATATCACAGGAGAGGGAGAGGGAGAGAGCGCGCGTACTGTTGTGCGGGATATCAGCACTGCTGTGATGCAGTTGTAGGCATTGCAGCCGTGCTGATGTACAGCAATGCAGCGTGACCTTAAGTGTGATTATTGCTTTTTTGTTTTTTTTGTATTTTTTTGCGATTCAGCGGCCTTTTTTTATTTTTATTATTTTTTTTTTTTAGCAGACAATTACGATTTGTACGATTGTCTACAAGCACATACTGTATCCTTCTGCGACTGACGGAGCTGCCGACTGACAGCTAGTGACCAACACTCAATGAAATGAAAACTGTTTACCAAAGGGTGCCAAAAGATACGAAGAATAAATCAGCTTCCAACTTACTGGTTCTGGGGTCGAATCCCAAATGGCATTAAATTTCATTCAGTCTTTTAAAAGCCTAAGGCATAAATAAAAACACAAATGGTTCAGAGAGAATTCAGAATGACAGAAGCTTTTGGTAGGCAGCTGCTCTCTTCTCAGTACTGCGGACCGTACAGACCTACTCTCGCCCACGCTGCGACAGACAGTTAATGTAAATTATTTATTTATTTATTTATTTATTTATTTATTTGATTTTTCCCTGATTTTCTCCCTAATTTAGTCGTGTCCAATTCCTCCCCGTCACTAGGGGGCTCCCACATTAAGGCTACTACTACCACTCAGCCGGGAGGGCCGAAGACCCTCCGAAGTTTCCTCCGAACCACGTGACGCCAGCCGACAGCATCTTTTCGAACTGCTAGCTCACGCACCATTGGGGGCAGCGTAACACACTCGGAGGACAGCGCTATCCGCCCCCTCCGTTGCGCAAGCTCGCAGACGCCCCTGACTGGCTGTAGAGCCGTGATTAATGTGGGAGCACTAAGTACCTCTCATCCCTCCCCTCTGAGAGAGCTCGGCCAATCAGCTCTCTCTAGACCTCCGGCTGCGAGAGGTTACAGCACCACCCGGGATTCGAACTAACAATCTCCGGATGATAGGGTGAGCGCTTTTACCACAGCGCCACTCGGAGGCAGACAGTTAATGTAATTAACGATTGTTAGAACGCCTGGGACGCAGAGTGATGCACGTAGTAAAACATCCAGTGCTGTTACAGTCTGTTATCACCACTCGTGGAATGCCTCTCGTCCAATCACATTGCTCAGTCGAACAGAACTATTGTGTAATTAATAAATTAACCCATGATTAAATGTAATACTATAGTAAATTTTTATACTTGTATGCGGACGGGCCGGGTTCGATTACCGGCCAATGCCCAAACCCCAGCCATCGTCCGAAGCCCAGATAAAATGGGAGGGTTGTATCAGGAAGGGCCAAGTTGTGTGCGGATCGGATGGTTCTCTGTGGCGGCTCTGTAGCCGAAAGACTAACAAAAACATATGGTATGGACTTGTGTATGATTCACTTAAAGAAATGAAATAGTTAAATTAAATACTATTAGTGAATAAAAACAAAGAAGAAGCTCCCTAATCAAACGGGTTTGTGATTGCTCATGTTGAGGTCAGACATGCACTTGTGCAGCTCATTGATGTGTCTGCCAGCGTCAATGCGATCGGCTGCACACGCTGTTTCTGTCTCTCTCTCTCACTGACAGGGGTAGAAGCCGGGGTGGGCATTCTTCAGTCCTGCTAATAGGACTGTGTCATGACGAAAGTCTGTATAGAAAGTCGCTAGGTTTGTCACCAGTCGCGTTTTTGCATAAAAGTCCCTAAAGGGGAATCAAAAGTCGTTACATCTCAACTGGCAATACTGGTTTAAAAGCAAAAGCCAAAGAAACTAAAGATATGAACCAAACAAGTGGTGGATTTAGTGTTTTTTTACGTCATGCCCGAACATCTTATGTGACCCATCAGGTTAGAAGAATGATCCGTCAGATACAAGTCACATAGGGAACGTGATATGGACAGTCTAAAAACAACAGATTTGTTTAGTAAATCAGACACAAGCCCTTTTTTGCATGTGAACGTAGCCTTAAGATTTAGCTTTTTTTCCGGTTCTTTGACACACTGGAAATAAAACGAATTCATTTGCAGCGAAGAAGATGCCGAAAACAGACACCCAGAACCCGACGCACGCCGCCCGACATAGGGGAGTCAACCTGCAGGACCAAGACGCCCAGTCCAGCCGGAGCTGCTGTGGGAACTAAACACCTTCCCCGTCCACCATCTACATCACCTCGGGAGACCTAGAGCACCCTTTCCCCCCCTCCTTCCCCACCCTCCACCCTTTCACCTCCAAGACTGACACGGAGAGAGAGAGAGAGAGAAATAGAGTGAATCTCTGAGTGAGAGAGAGGGATAGAATGATAGAAAAAAAGAAACGGGGGACAAAAAAAAAAGGACGAAAAGTTTGGATCCCTGACTGTTCCTGGAAAGTGATTTCTAAACAAAGGTGTGGTGTGTGAAGTGCAGGATTGGTGAGAACACTCGTACTGTAGACTACAGGACTTGATTTATGGCACTTAATAGTGGATGTCTGTTCCGTTCCTGTTTATTTTGCCAGCGATTATTTTGTATTTTTTTTTGCCTACACAAGCAATTTGCAATAGCAGAGCTTAGAGGAGGAGAAGAAGAAAAGGGAGTAGAACGATCCTCTAATGGCTTCTCAGCACTAAGAAGAAACACAGCACCTTAATCTTCCCTCGTTCTTCATAAAACAGCAAAGCTACCAAATTAATTTAGATGGAAATCGGTCATCAGACATCAGCAGCCCCGGACGCTTTCTCCCGCATGTATGTGAACTTCCCCTCCTTCTACGGCTGTAAAAATAGCGGAAACGTCCTCATCCCTTCCTACGTGCTCTCCGTTCATCAGTCCATATCTGCTTCGTGATTCCCTCCATAGCTCGAACTACTATCGTCTGTAACGTACTAGTGTTAGTAACATGAATATGATTGGTAGCAATCCTACGCGAAAAAAAATGCGAGCTCTGTGAATGCAGAGCTCACACAGAACACATCTTCTTCTTCTTCTGCTGCTGCTTTTCGTCTTGAAGCAAAACCTACAGTCGGTCGCTATTATCACAGACAACAAAATTAAATCTGACACTGCACAGGAGAAAATAGCGGTTGAGTTGGGGAAAAAAAAACAACAGAAAAAAAAAACAAACAAACAAAAAAAACTAAAGTGCCTCCTCTCCGTGTTCTTTGTTTCGGGCCTGCTCGGGATGCTTGGAGTTGGCAGGTGTACGGCAGAACCTTGTTGAGTCCTTGAGGGTTTCAAGCCAAGTCTCCGTTCCCGTTCGAGCTCTCAACCTAGCCGAAGCCGTTAACACAGTGTTCTGTACAGCGTGATTCATTCTTCTGACTGCGTTTAGAGCTTTAACAGAGCGGAAAAAAAAGACCTGATGGAGACCCTCTGGCCTGAAGCGCATCAATAACCTGCAACACATTACTGTGTTCAAAAGAGTTCTTTTTATTGTCTTGTTTTATGGATGCTGTCCGTTGTTCGTTTTTTTTGTGTACAAGAAAAAAAAAAGTAATTCTATCGAGTTTATTTAAAATTAGTTTTAGTCTGTAATTTTATGGATTGCCAATCCAGTTTTATTGTCATTTAAGGAATGATGAAGCATCTACATGGATTGAAGTCATTTGTCATGTCTCTTAAGATCCGGTTTTGTTTGTGTGTGTATGTGTGTGTGTGCGTGCGTGCGTGTGTGTGATGGATTTGATCTCCTGTTAACACTTCTGTGAACTGGAAAGTCAAATAAAGCTGTGCTTTCTGCGATGAGAAAGTGTTCCCCGTCGTTTCTTGGTCTAATTAGGAACGGACACGCAGCTCAACCGAGTTGATAGGGTGGAAGTGACGATGATTAGCAATAACGAAATCATTTGATACTAGTCTGATATGAATTACGTTGCATTCTGTTAGTTTTGTCTAACTGCGTTTAAAAAAAGTTCACATCT
Organism: Clarias macrocephalus; assembly: GCA_011419295.1. Lineage (NCBI taxonomy): Eukaryota > Metazoa > Chordata > Actinopteri > Siluriformes > Clariidae > Clarias > Clarias macrocephalus. The sequence goes on from JAAGKR010001722.1 coordinate 64,796, forward strand.
AGCCCCCAGTGATTTGTCCCTTAAAGCAGTATTTACTAAAATATGGGCCATCTAGTGGGCCATAAAAGTACTGCAGGTGAAGCCTGGGAGAGGCCATTCATAACAATCATCTATACCGCTTAATCCTGTATTCAGGGTCATGAGGGGCCTGGAGCCTATCCCAGGAGACTTGGGGCACAAGGTGGGGTACACCCTGGACAGGGTGCTAATCCATCGCAGGGCACACACCCATACACACACTCATTCACACACTAACTAACTTAAACTAACATACATGTCTTTGAACTGTGGGAAGAAACCCACCAAGCATGGGAAGAACATGCAAACTCCATTTATACAGACAGGAATCGAACCCGGACCTTGGAGGTGGAGGCGCCAGTGCTAACCACTACACCACCCATTCATAACAAATATAATAATAATAATGTTTTTAATTGTCAATTTGAAACCATAAAACATATTAAGTACCATAATATATGTATCATAAATTAATCAGCACTGGATTTAGCTTTATATGATGTCTGCCTGCTGCCATTACCTGCGAATGAAGTGTATATTCAACTCGCTGCCGCTCCTCACGCTGCTCCAATCCTTCATTCAGCAGCTATATTATTACCTCACAGTATGACACACAAAGTGATGACGAAGACTCTGTCTACTGTTACATCCGACGACGCTGCGTACTGTTACATGGTCTGGGACACCCGCTAACCGACCACGTACTACACCAGCCAAACTGAATTTCTGTTTAAGTGCTGATTAAAGGTTTGGCTGGTTCACATGCCTCAATGGGTGCCACAAACCTGACGATACAGCATGACGATACCCCAGTGCAGAAACTGTCAAGGTTGAAGCTGAACCTTCAGTGACGCGACCTCATTGACACTCAGCTGATGGAAAACAAATCCCCACAAGCACACTTCAATACCTATTGTAAAGCCTTCTCAGAAGTGTGGAGTATTCGATTTATTTCAATTCAATTTTATTTGTATAGCTCAAAGCAGCTTTACACAATCAAAAGAAATTACGGAAATTTGTATGGAATGTGAATGTGTATCAATCAGAATGATCAGATCGTCCCTGATGAGCAAACCGAGGGCGACGGAGCTGAGGGGAAAAAACGTCCTGAGATGGTAATAGGAAGAAACCTTGAGAGGAACCAGACTCAACAGGGAACCCATCCTCATCTGGGTGATAACAGATAGCAGGGATTGATGTGTGTTAGTTAGGAGGCTGGAAGAATTAGTGTGTAGTGCTTAGGAGATTATAATGGAACACGAGTATGGAACAGGATTTTCAATAAGCACATTATGGGTGTGATGATCAGGTGTGTCCCCCAAACGTTTGGTGATTATAACATTTCATTACATGCATAACTCATCAGGTAACCCTTTTACTTAACACATGGAATGTTTAATGTTTCCATGTAAATCTTCTGGCTCGGTGTGTTCAGTGGTGGTGCAGCGATTAATCGATGATGAAATTAGTTGCCATCAGATTTAATAGTTGATTCATTCATGATGTCATCGAGCTTGGTTCTCACACGGACTGTGCACGCTCTGATGTAGTAGTCAGGCTCACTGGAGTGAAGTGAGAAATTGCATTATGACAAAGACACTTCACTCTTAACTCGACCAAAACAACCGCTAGAATCAGAGGGTCTTTGCGCTGAGCTGTCCATGCCACTTGACCACATCCCTTCACCACAGACTTCCTCTCAATTTTCTTAGCATTTCAGCTGAAGGACGGGGGAGAACATGCAAACTTCCTGCACACGGACCAGAGGCAGGGATTGAAACCGCGACCCTGAAGGTGCGAGGCCACAGTGCTAACCACTGTGGCCTTATTGAGTAATTGTGCCATTTGCAATCTGATTAATTAATGATTTGATTATTTAAATACAATGGTGGCCAAACGCTTTGATAATGACACAAATATTAATTTTCACACTGCTCCAGTGATTTTAGATCTTTTCGTCAGATAGTTACTACGGTATACTAAAGTATAATTACAAGCGTTTTAGTAGTGTCAAAGGCTTTTATTGACGATTACATTAATTTCAATGTCAACATTTGCAGTGGTAAACCCTTCTTTTTCAAGACCTCTACAATTCTCCTTGGCATGCCGTCAGTCAACTTCTGGCCGACATCCTGACTGATGGGAGACCATTTCTGCACAATCAATGCAATCATTTGTGTTTTTGTTTGTCCACCAGTCTCTAGAGGATTGACAATTTCTCAGTAGGATTAAGGTCTGGAGAGTTTCCTGGCATTGGACCCAAAATTTCAATGTTTTGTTCACCAAGTCATTTATGGCAAATTGCCCCAATATGCTGAAAAAGGCATTGTTTGTCAGCAAACTGTTTTTGGATGATTTGGAGAAGACACTCTTGTTTTTTTTTTTTTTTTTTTACCATTCTATGTTCATGGGTGTGTTCTTAGGCAAAATTGCCTCCCTTGGCTGAGAAGCGACTTCACACATGAATGGTCTCAATGCTTTACTGTTGGCGTGACAGGACTGATAACGTTCAAAAAGAAGAAAGAGGTAAAAGAAGAAAAGGTGATCACGACCTGCCGACATGAAAGCATCCTGAAACGATTCAAGTGTAGAGTTGCTTCTTCTATTAGAATCTTATAATACAACCTTGATATGATATCCTGAATGCTGAAGGTCAGCGGAAGACTGTCTAAAAACTAAAGATTGACACGTGACTGATAAAAGAGGACACAAATTGGTCATGAAAAAATGTTTATCATGAACAATACACATGTCATGGTGACACTGAGAATATCATCATACAAGTGTATGACAATGAGAGCGTATAAGAAACAACAACAACAAAAAAAAAAACATCCCATAATTATGGTAGCTTGGTTTTCTATAACCCATCATCATAATCCATAATTCATGTTTAAAGAAACTTGTTAAAAACACACTAAAAAGCTCCTAAGTAAACTGAAAAAAAAAGAAAGAAAAAAACTTTCTGCACCACCAGTCTATACATTTCCCTCCTCTTTTCTCTAACTCTCCTCCTCGTCCTCGTCTGCTGCTGCTGCGTAGATGGTCTGGTTGCGGCGTTTGATCCTGGGCGTGCTGCCTGTGGGGTTGAACAAGCCCTTGGTTTCTCCACTCGGGCGCTTAGGCACTCTGGCCGGTGGTGTGACCCCCTCTTCCTCCGAACTCGTCTGCGAGCAAGAGCCTGAGAACGCCGCCGAAGGTGGAAGGAGTCTAGGAGGTGAATCCGAGGCCTCATCCATCTCTGATGCTGTGCGAGGAGGGGGTAAGACGAGCCTGCCCGTGGCCTCTCGCTGCGGGCTGTAGTCCCGATCGCTGTCCTGTGCTGGAGCTTCGGGAACCACAGCGTCTGTCCCAGGCTTCTTCACCTCTCCTCCGTTCTTCTCTTCCTCTCCCTCCTCTTCCTCCCACTCATCCTCGATAGTGATCTCGTCAGGATTGTAGGAGTTGCTGAGCATCGAAGTGTCGGTTGGGTATTCGCTGGGTTCGTCCACGCTACCCGAGCTCCGGTTGTCCTCGTCCTCCTCTTCGTCATTTGCTCCTTCGTCTCTCCAGGACGTAGGGTTCTGTGCACTCTGGCCTGCCAGAGCGTAGATGTCGACGAGGCCGAGGGTGGCGCACAACTCCGTGGTCTGAGGGTTGGTGCAGTAGGCCGGCGTGGCGTGGGGCTGAGGGTGAGAGGGGTCATAAGCGGGCACTGTTGGACTGAAGTTCTCAGGGATGCTCAGCTCACCATTTAAAGCACTCACGATATCCATCATGGCTTCCTCTGATGCACTATAGTCCCAACTAAAGGAAAAGCACAAGGAGGACAACTCAGGACGGGCTTTGACCTATACCAAGACTAGAATCTGAACAGGATTTGATTTGTAACAAGGATTTGGGTCAGATATTTGGTAACAATATTTTTTTTTGAGCAGTATATAATATGTACCCAACAGGTGCAGCAGGGTACACATGCATACCTGTTACATACATACATACATACATACATACATACATACATACATACATACACACTAAGAGGGTCTAGGTCAGACATTAGCGGTTAGCAGTTAGTAGCTAACTTCTAAAGGCTAACCTTATCCTTCTTCAACTCTTAGTTGTGTTTAAACTCACTAAACATTGACGATGTCAAGGATAACCGCTCTGAAAATTGGTGGGAAATGCTTGATAAGGTCCTGAACATACACACATTTCTGGTCACTGTATTCTGATTGGCTAGAAGAATGCACTTCGTCAAAGGGGTGTGCAGGAGGGGCAGCTTATTTAAAGCTACAGTCTAGGTAGCTTTAAATAAGCTGCCCCTTGTGCACCCCCTTTGACGAAGCATTGAGTGAACCAGTAAGAAACTGCAGCATGCCAGAATGAAGGGCTGATTTTTATGTCAGCTTTTGGAGAAATGCAGCCTTGTTTAAAACATGTACATTTTAAAAGATTTTATTTATTATGACTTCTCACAGGATCCCCCATTCCCTTCCCCATCAATAAACCTAGAAAGAAACATTGTGGTAAAATGAACAATATGAGATTCATCAGCTTTTAGGAGCAGCAAAGCATATCGCGCTCACTCTGTGGAGCAAACCTTGCTTGTAAAATATTTTACCGGGTGTGGAGGCCGTTATTCTCAGGTGGGTGCCAGATGTTTGGTGAGGGTTTCTGAAGCCGGGTGGTGGCCTTTAAGATGGCTAACCACTCTGGGTCGTACTCCAGCTGTTCAGAGGAGCCAGGTCTGTCGGGTATCTCCACTACCTATAAATTTAAGACATTTATTATATATTATTATAAATCACCATTTCAGAAGGCTCAAATTGTTGTGGTGCATGAAGCAAAGAAAACAACTGGAGAGATTTGAAATGACTGGAACTGGAGTTAAGAACCCCTGAACACTTTATTAAAACCTGGAAGGATATTTTTAATAATGAACTGAACTGTCATCTTAGTGGAAGAAATGTGGTCGGAAAAGAAAAAAAAAAAATCATGAATGGAGAACACTTGAAATTGCATGGTTAAAAAAAAAAAACTATAGTTTTTAATAACAATTTATAGTTAATAATAAAAGTATTTTTCATTTCCATACACACACTTGTTAATGAGAATGATCAGGAAAAAATGCTCTATTTACTATGGATAAAGCATAAAGATTTTACTATAAAGTAATTAAAAGTTTCATGTGGTCTGATGAGTGCAGAATGATGGGTGTGTCAGGGTAAGAATGGAAGCACATGAAGGAATATTCCACAACTCAAGTTAAGAAAAAATGGTTCTGGGAGCACGGGGAATCATCGTCACACTTAAACTGTCCACCACACTGTGTGCTGTAAAGCTAAAGGTGACTGAATAAAATCTTAGCATGTGCACAAAATCTTTTGCCCAGGCAGTGTGTGAGAGCACACCATTTCTTATTTGCACATAATTCACTTCCGCATGACATTTAGTACCACACTTAAGTGTCAGCATGTTACCTGAAGGAAGTCTCTATAAGGAAGACATTTGTCCAGAGAGAGGAACTTGGTGGTCTTAGGAGCAGCATTACTCTTGGCCTATGTACACAGACAAAAAAGTTATAAAAGAAAGAAAGAAATAATTGTTTGTTTGTCACATATACATTACAGTATACAGGTAGCTCCCGACTTACAGACAAGTTCTGTTCCGGGAGCAAGTTTGTAAGTTGGATTTGTTCTTAAGTCCAACAAAGTGAGTCTTTTATGCCTTCGACACGAATATACAATGTAAAGCGTATCAATCCACTTGACCAAATCACTTTTCTCTTTCCCCACACTGCCATCATGTGGCCAAAAACCATAATCACGCCTAAGGAAATTAATCTCACAGTAAATAAAATGTTGTCTCTGCACCTTTAAATCATGATGGGAAATCAATCCCGGACGGCATTTTGGCCTAGAGCTGTATTGGACTGTGAACTCCGTTTGTTGAGGAGTTTCCGAAATTATTCTCCATCAGGACAGCTTTACAGGACAGACATTTTCTATCATCGTGCTCCCGGACAGATTAATTAAAACCGGTGAGAATGACAAATTTCTCCAGTACCCACCCCCCAAGCATACCCAGAATTTAGACATTTTATACATTCACTTACACACTGAAACAATATTCTATATACATTTTGCTATCTGGTTCACTGTAGTGTCTATTTTTTGTACAATACATGGGAGCTACTTCCGTGATTGAACAGAAAGTAGATCCGCAGTCCATTCGTATCTGTGGAAATTCGTAACTTGAATGTTCCTAAGTCGTGCACTACCTGTACAGTGAAATGTTCAGAAGAGTGCAAAGTCTTGATCAAGGGCTTGTTTGACATTGTGATCAATAACCCAAAGCCTTTAAACACTGACTCACAACTGGTGCTTATAATCATGAATCGGTACCTCGTGTTGCATCATGGCAGCGAATTTGACATGCAGATGTGCTGAGAACCAGAAGCTGGGCTGCAGGTGATTGAGGAGCTCGGCAGCAGCTGGACTTCCCAGCGTCCCTGACTCCACCTCATCGCGTAGGAACTTCTTCTTCCTCAGCAGCTGCTCCGTGCTCCCGTAGTGGTAGATGCCCCGCGGCCAGTCGTGCGTCAGGAACACATCGATGGGCATACGGATCTATCAGGACAATGACGGAGGGGGAGGAAAACAGAAAAAGAAGAAGAAAAGCTTTAGATTTAGCTAGTGTTTGTGTTCTGTTGAATGATAACATGTTTTGATCTCTCCTCCAGACTGTTGCTTGTGAACTGCCAAGACCTAGTTTGTGTCTGTAGTATCTACTTGTATAAAATTCCCCAGGCTCTCTATTGCATGTGCTTGGCATATTTGTTGGCACTGGTGCAAGTTCAGTGGTTTAATAATAGACTCTTTTTTTAGAGCCTACGTCAGTGTTATGTCACGGAGGCAAAACAACAGGAACTTAAAGGAGTCGGCTAAAGAAAACGGCATCATAACGTGCGCCAGAATCAAATGAGTAATGGCAGCAAGTTTAAGTTCTATCATGTAGCAACTTTTACTAAATGTGAAAAAAAAAAAAGACCTAAACATGTGGTTCTGTGCTCTTGTAGTTTGTTTTGTTGTTTTTGTGGGGCAATGCAGACCTGTCTGGATAAAAAAAAAAAATAGTCGCAAAACCAGCTATGCTACCGCATGTGCTCTGGACGTGCCTAAAGTTATATAATTTTTGAAGTTTTATTTTTAGATACTTTGTCAAAAATATGCCAGATACCATAGAACAATCCCCCTTCATTGCACTTTTTGGTGTTGACTCGAGTGGTGCTCGCCTGAATGACGCCCAGGCCAATATGATAGATAGATAGCCTTTAGCTAAGAATGATCCTGTTTAAGTGGAAGGAGCAGTTGCCACCAGGGGGCACTCACTGGATTAAAGGGGTCTTGTATTTTATTCATCTAGTAAAGATCTGCTGGTCCATAAAGGTATCCTCTCAGGAATTTTATGATGTCTGGCAACTAATTATGAGCCAATTCTTTTTCTAATACTTCCTTTTTTCTTTACTATTCTTTTGTTTGATGTGTTTATTTTATTTATTAATTTTTTTTGCTGACTGGTTGTTGTTTTTTTGTTTGTGGGGAAACAAACAAAAAAAGACTTTAATAAAAAAAAAATATAAAAAACTAAACTAGTCACAAAATGAGAACATTAGGTGCATTTGTAAGTGTGTCCTTCGCCATCTGGAGCCGTGCTTGGAACTAGGATCTCGTACTAGGGAACCAAAACTAACGTACAATTTTATGCTTTGGTCCAAATCGGACTACAGGTACAAACACACTCCATTTCATATCTGTAAATCACTCTGAATAAGACTGTCTGTAATTATAAATGTGTTTTAACAGGCCAGCGATGTCATTCCTAATACTGGGCAACATCTATTTATGTCACATAGACTGAAGTGTGCGTGTGTGTGTGTGTAGGATTTGTTGTCAGTCAGTCAGGTGTGTGTTACCTGTTTCAGCTTAAAGACGTCGCTGTTCCTGATGTGGTAGACGCTGCGCAGGGTTTCCTGGTTGTACGGGGGAAACTCGTAGTGTCCTGGAAACAGAGAAAGACTTAAGAGGTAACACCTTAGTCATGGGTTTGTGAAGTCTGGATCGCTGGAATATTTGCTTTTACCTTTTCTGTAATCGTGCGTTTTGAAAATTCCAGAAAGTCCACCGATGCGTATGCCTCTGTAGCGAACGACGCCAGCATATCCTGCGATGACAAATAAGGAAAAGTGTGTCGTTTAAAATGTGCATCTTGCTAATGCCTGACATCTTTTCGATACATTTAAGCCTTTGTATGTGGAATACTGTTCAAAACTTTAAAAAATTTAAAAAAGTGAATAAAAGTCCAAGAAAAAAAAGGCAGTCCAGAGCAGAGTACGAGTGCATACTGGTGCAAGAGCAATCCACTGTTAAAGAGTGGTGGTCTAGTTATATCATATGGTGCAATGTCACAGATATTCATTATATCATTCTCTCAAAGTTTCCTTTTCTTCACGTCGGCTCCCTCTGACATGCTCACTGGTGATCTAAATCTACCGGACGTCTGTAAGATCGCCTTGATGATATGTTGCTGTTAAACGCCCCACACACATACAGCACTGAAATTAAAATACATAAGCACTGGGTTACCCAAAGTGTGGTGGCGCCTGGACTGCCTCTAGGGGGCGTTGGAGGAAAAACATTGTAATGGCGGGAAATGTAAAATATGTATTTATTTTTAAATCAAGGATAACATTTCTGCATACATTTTAAAATAGTGTAAAAGTTTAATGTGTTATAGTTTAATAAACACGTGAACTTTGTGCAGAGCTGCAGGCGCACTCTTCACATTAACGTGGCTGCATTTAGGCTCTTTATTAAGATCACTGTGGCTACTGGCTAGTTTATGTACCATGCATTGTAATGATGTGTGGGTTAAGGCACCACCGACAGGGCCTCCAAACATACCATTGGACTTGGGTGATCTTTACAGAAATAAATGTATATTGCAGGTTGCAGGTGGGCGAGTCCATAACTCACAAAGTGTATCCCGAGTCTGTCTAATTACTAATAAACAAGAAAAAAGATTTCCGGATTTCTTTTCTCTCGTCACTCTCTCTGTTTCTCTCTCACACACACAGGCAGATTTATTATAAATGCTCACTTTTCATTTAGCCACGCTATAGGGTGAAGTCAGATAAATATGGCCATCAGCAAAAACGGGCCAGATAAAATTCAAACCGTTGCCACAATAGCACATGGTGTGTTCCACCCGATATGCTTGGCTTCAGGTTTTATTCTATTTGCTTTGCCATTTTATGGTTCTTTAAATATTTTGACCCAATTTATGTGACTTTTCACAATTTATTAGAGCCTTCCTTTTCTGAAAGTGGGAGACAAAGAGAAAAGTTCTCCCTCACTGCCCCGCTGTCTGTTGTCAATGCTCAGGTGTCGTTTTTCGGGTCGGTGTCACGGTGCAAGTTCTTAATTTGCACATATTGGAGCAAGTCGTGGGGATTGAGTCAGGTATGGGGAAAGAAAAAAAGAAAAAAGCAAAGCCCCCACATAATCATTACTGCATATACATCTCTCTCCATGTTTCTCTCTGTCTGTCCCACACGCCCACAGATAGAGTCTGGGAATTTGGGAAAGGCAGAAAAACACATCACATATTGTCCTTGCTTTATAATACACTTTGTCCATCTTTCCACAGGCTTTCGTATTCCTCGTCTAATAATAAAAAAAAAGAAGTTTAGTTTGAGCAACGAGCCACAATTATTATTATTTTTTTTTTAGTAAAAGCGAACCTTTGTCCCCGTAGGGCTACTTTCAGGGGAACAAACCGGTGAAAGTTAGATGGACCTATAGGGAGGACGCTTTAACACCTCGAAACGAAATGTCAACGGCGTGGGCAGAAGTGTGCGGACGTGCCGAAGTTTAGGCTTCAGTGCTTCAATAAGTGTCTCACCGTAATGAGTACTGTTGATTGTTCAACCTTTTTCCCTTGAACCCTTGAGTATCCCAGAAAACTGTAAGCGTTGAATTTTCCAGCTGATTGGTGATTGGGAACTTTTTCTCGGTCGGTGATTGAGGATGTTTCCGTTCCATACTCTGCTATTTACTCTCAGGGTCGTAGTGATGAATCAGTGTCTTGTAAATCATGTAAGTTTCTCGCTTTCATGTGACTTTCACCTCTCTGCATATTGATATTATGATGTCTATTTTACTTAGTAATAAATAAATAAAGTTTGTAATTTTTATTTTATGAGTTTAACCTGAACATTCCTATTTTTCACCGATATTACAGATATAAATATGTTCTTGTATAAATGTATTTCTTCCAAATCTTTTTAATGTCACTGTAAATGTTTTCACATATCTCTCAGTGTTGATAATATGTCTCAGAACCTGTGCATGCTCACCCTCACTCACTATTTTTATGGCACCGCTGGTACAAAGTTTAAGGTAGATCTTCATTAATTCATTCATCTTTTATACCACTTATCCTTAGGGCACGAGGTGGGGTAGACTCTTAGACAGAAGGACAATTCATTGCAGGGTGCATACGCACACACGTGCACACACACAAACTACAGCAATCTGAGACCATTAATGCACTATACTGCGCATCTGATGACTGCGGGAGGAAACCTGAATACCCAGAGGAAACCTTCCAAGCACGGGGAGAACATGCAAACTCCATGCACAAAGACCTGAGGTGGGAATCGAACCCTCGGCCCTGAAGGTGCGAGGCCACAGTGGTAAACACTACGGCACTGTGCCACCTGATATAAACTATTTCATAATGTTATCAAATCTCCTCAACGCTATTATACCCGATACAATTATTCTCTATTATTTTTGTGTATGAGCAAGTTTTCAAATTTTATACCTTCATGCAGCTGAAAATATGTTCATATTTTTTGTATCATTAACTTATGTGTTTGTGTTGGTTAAAAAGGCGTCATCGACTAGGTCAGACTTGACCAGACAGGTTTGGCAACCACTGCACTGGCGGTTTCAAATCCAGTTTGAAAAGATTTATGCTTCTGCCTTAAAATCCATTGCCATGACTTATCACCTAGTACAACAAACAACAAGCAACAGCAGCACGCAAGCACACACACACACAATACCCAACATGTATCTTACCCATGTAATATATATTCGGGGCCACCCAGCCTCCATAGGGCAGCTCCTGCAGATGGTTAGAAGCCTCATGATTGCCTCCGATGAAGATGGTCAGGACCGGCGCTTTCTTCTCCCCTGAGTAATACCTTTCACAAGAGACGTCACAAGATGTCAGAAGCGAATTGAGACAGGAAAGAAAGAGAGAAAGATTTCTATAAAGTTACTTACTTGTAAAAGGTTTGCATGTGCCTGTACTTGGGTGGCACTGCCATGCACTCCAGGTCTCCTTCATTCCTCACAGCCTGGAAATCCCCACAGCACAGAAGCACGTCCACCTTAACGCCTTCCTTACGCTCCAGGTAGCCAATGGTCTCGTAGATCTTATCCAGCTCACCATGGCAACAGCCTTCCACTGCTATCCTCATCTCTGCCTCGGTTTGTTTGCTTGCTTGTTCGTCAGCAGATCCTTTTAAATCTTTGGTATGAGTGCTAGTAGCATCCCATCTCTACACCTTTACACCCTATGGAACAGATCAACACTACATTCCTTTACGCTACTCATTAGACACAGCTGGACTGCGGCTAACAACACACTGCCACAGCATGCATGCTAGTTAGCTAGCTAGCTCACTCACTCACTCACTCACTCACTACACGTTTTACCCTCTTTACACCCAAGACACCTATGCAAACTTTGTAGTATTAAACATCACAACACCGCACTTTAAAATAAACGACTGTATTTAACTAAAACATACCTGTGTGTGTATGTAGCACGCGACGTCGGAGCAATTTTGGCATACCAGCCGTTAGCGCAGGAACTGTGCCCTCTCTCGCCGTGCACAGTGCGCATGCGCCACCGATTCGCTCGCTTCCTCGGGTATATGCATTTTTTGTAAACGAATCCGCACTTTCCTTCACGCACGTCACGGGAATTTTTATAAACTAGTGAAATTACTACGGGTTCTGGGGGAAAGTGGTTATAAAGTGTCACATTTTAAAAAGTTTAAAGAAGATAATTTTATTCACATGCCAACATAAGTAACAATTACTGCTAATAATACAATGACTACTGCTATTACTACAGATACAATCGAGCTGGCAACCCGACCATGTAAATAACTGCCAGACAAACGACGCATCTAACTAGAGATTACTACTGTTAGGAGTATTTCAACTACTATAATACTACTACTACTATTGCTAATACTACTACAACAATCACCTTTTGTATTTATTCTAATATCACCGATATCAAGCATTTCCGTCGATTGATCCGTCACTAGTTAAGTAGTAACAGACAAAATGTTCAAATAGTGAAGTGGTAAATGCCAAACTAGGTTACATTTTAGAATTCAGACTAGTTAAATAGAAAGGTTAAAAGAAACTTGAACTAGTAAATGCCAAAATGCCCACTAGGTTGACTAATGAACACTTAGAGCCTTATTATTTATAACTGATAAAGCCAGTCATCACTAATGCAACTCTCTTTGACCATACTGGTTAACTAGTAAAACCTTTTCATGCTCATTAGTTAACTAGTAAGGCCAAAATGGCTTTAACAAGTACCATTAGTAAGCATTTTGGTCTTCACTAATTTACTAGGTAGCTGTAGTAAACTTTAATTTTCATTAAATAGTGAATTTAATAAAATGTAAATCTAAGCGTTACTAGTTAACTGATAAAGCCAAAATGGCTTTAACTAGTGGACATTTTGGCATTTACTAGTTTACTCGTTAAGCATTCTGGCTGCTACCAGTTAACCATGTTAACTACCCTGTCGTCAGCTAGTTAATGAAAAAGTGCTTGATATCAGTGATATCAAAATAAATGCTAAAAGGGCTTACCATAACTACTCCTTCGACAGCAACAACACCTACTACTACTCACTCATCGTCTATACCGCTTTATCCTGTATTCATGGTTGTGGGGACGTGGAGCCTATGTCAGGGAGCTTAGGGCAAGAGGCGGGGTACACCCTGGACAGGGTGCCAATCCACCTCAGGGCACACACATAGACTCACACACTATGGGCAATTTGGGAACGTTAATTAGCCTAATCTGCAAGTCTTTGGGAGGAAACCCACCATGCACGGGGAGAACATGCAAACTCCATGCACACAGGGACAGGAATCGAGTCTGGCCGGGAATTGAACCCGGACCTTGCCGGTGCAAGCCAACAGTGCTAATCACTACACTACCACTACTATTACTAAAACTTCTACTAACAGATAGTTATTACTGAAACTACTACCACCACAGCAGCTACTACTGCTATGTCAACTGTTAGTATTACTCCTACTACAACAATTAATAATACTTTTATTAACAACTACTTCTACTGCTACTACAACTACACCTACCACCATTATTACACCTTCTACTATTACTTGTACTTCTGATATCACTTCAACTACTACTACTACCACTCATAACATTAATATAATAATAATAATAGTAATAGAGTCTAGTCTGTGGTGGCAGGTGCAGCTGACAGTTGGGGGCGGACCGTGTGGAAAGTGCGAGTGTGAATCGTGTGCGTGGCTCAGGGGGAGAGAGATGGCGTGCTTGCTGGAGGCCCCTCTGCGCATCAGCGTGTTATCGGTGAGTCTCCGCCGCTCCGGCACTGACTAACCCCGGCTTTGAAGCGTGCATGGGGGTCCCGAGCGTCGGACCCGAGCGTGTTTAACATGACGCGGTTATCCGGAGCGAGTTAGACCGCTTATCTAAGCTGTGTGTATGTATGTGTATGTGTGGGGGGGTGGGGAGGCGAGAGGTTGGCTGACGGTCACCCGGAATGAGTTCCTGCACCGGCTCGGCTCGGCTCGGCTCGGGGCGGAGAGGATACCGTGTGACTTACATTCCACGCGCTTACTTCAGAAAACTCACACAACAGTTACTGAGTTAGCTCGTGAGTTAGCTAGTCGTACTAGTTGTGTGACTTTACAGGTTTGTTGTTGCTAGTTAGCCGTGTAGCTGGACGGCTAGAGGGAGTTTAGCCATCTGCACCGGGTAGTCCCGGGTACAACAGGGGATTCATGTGTAATTTAATTACATTTAGAGAACGTACAGGTCGCTCTGGAATAGAGTATATACAGGAATAATGCTAAAATCTGTGGTGTTGCTGTGCTGCTAGCAGGCTAAGTGAAAGTACCCGCTGCGGAGGAGGAAACGCCCCCTGTCCTGTTGCTCCAGCACTCCACTGAGCTGAACCCCAAGACACTCACTACCCCTACCTAGTGCACTCACACTGGAGGTCAGAGGCTGTTTAGGATTCAGCCGTAAGTTGGACTTGTTTACTGCCAGGGTGAGTCAAGAATTATCCGCACTCTGGCTATAGAATTTATTTGAATAAATTTTTAGGAAAGGCAGAAAAACACATCACATATTCTCCTTGCTTTATAATACACTTTGTCCATCTGTCCACAAGCTTTCGTATTACTCGTCTAATAATAAAAAAAGAAGTTTAGTTTGAGCAACGAGCCACAATTATTATTATTATTATTATTTTTAGTAAAAGCGAACCTTTGTCCCCGTAGGGCTACTTTCAGGGGAACAAACCGGTGAAAGTTAGATGGACCTATAGGGAGGACGCTTTAACACCTCGAAACGAAATGTCGACGGCGTGGGCAGAAGTGTGCGGACGTGCCGAAGTTTAGGCTTCAGCGCTTCAATAAGTGTCTCACCGTAATGAGTACTGTTGATTGTTCAACCTTTTGCCCTTGAACCCTTGAGGATCCCAGAAAACTGTAAGCGTTGAATTTTCCAGCTGATTGGTGATTGGGAACTTTTTCTCGGTCGGTGATTGAGGATGTTTACGTTCCATACTCTGCTATTTACTCTCAGGGTCGTACTGATGAATCAGTGTCTTGTAAATCATGTAAGTTTCTCACTCTCATGTGACTTTCACCTTCCTTAGACCACCTCATCGGTTCAAATGTTGTTTTTGCACCAGGTACACCTTCAGACCACAAAAAAAGGAAACAAAAAAATCGCTGCTGTTCTTTCGTGCATTTGACAAGTGGGACGTCCATTTTTGCTTGCGCCGCAGTTCCAAATGAACTCATGTGACACGTTCAGACCCGCACAGCAGTGACTGGGGAGACAGTAGTCTTGAACGGAAAGCGCTCATGATACAGTGCGGCCAACAGAAGTTTTAATATAACCGGAGTGCGGATAATTTTTGACTCGCCCTCGTAAGCAAGGTTGGTTTCATTTTGGAAAAATATGTAAAGATTTATGAAAATTATATCAAAATTGGGATAAATCACAGTGTGTGTCAGTGTAACTCGAGTGTGCATCCAAGGGCCCCAAGTGGCTCAGTGGTCAAGTCTTCTTATCATCTTGGGTTTGCTGGTTCACTGGTTCGATTCCTGGGTGATGCTGTAATCTCTCGAGGGTCTAGAAAGAGCTAATTGGCTGAGCTTTCTCAGTGAGGTGGGAGGGGAGGCACTTAGTGCTCGCACATCAGTTATGGCTCTACAGACTATCAGGGGCGTCTGTGAGCTCATGCAAGCGAAAGGAGCGGATAGCGCTGTCCTCCGAGTGTGTTACACCACCCCCAACGGTGCATGAGTGAGCAGTTCGAAAAGATGTCGGTGGCATCACGTGGTTCGGAGGAAACGCTAGGATAGTCTTCGGCCCTCCCGACTGAGTGGTCGTAGTAGCCTTAGGTGCGTGATGGAGGGAATTGGATACCACTAAATTAGGGATAAAATCAGGGGGAAAAATTAAATTTCATCTTTTCATTAATTCAACCCTCATTCAGATATAATAATTTAGAATCCAAACTATGTGGATTCTAGAGTGTGCTATGTGCCACGTTCGCGTTTTCTCCATTTCTTTCTCAACTTCCCAAAACATTCTGGTAGATGGTCTATAAATGAAATTCAATAATATAGATTAAAGTAAAGAAATAAGAGTATTTTTTTTTATGTGACAGGCTGCAAAGTGCCTAAAGATACACTTTAAAAATTGGTTGTTTATATAACAACCTTAGCAGTAACCTCCTTTCCCCTCCTGTCTGTTCCAACCAGTCAGCATTTAGCATCTGCCATCATCTGTACCTGTTACTCACTGGTTAAGTTAGTGGCCTTAAGTTAGATTAAAAAAAAAAAAAGTAATGCTGGAATGATTCATAGGTCACTGTGTGGCTTAACAAACAAATAACATTCCTCTGAAACTGGTCTGGTACAGGGACACAAAAAATGAGACACAAAAAACCTCCTTCAGGAAACCTGGAGAACTGTTTCTCAAGACTGCATTTAAAAATACAAGAAAGTCTGGCTCTCTTGAAGAAAAATATGAAGAAATGAGGGATGGTTTGAGACGTTTTTTCACAGAACTTGTCAGACACAACAGGCAGATAAACCAGGCAGCGCAGGTTGAACTGGGGACAATGCAGGGTTGCGTGACTATTTTGATTTTCGAGATTCAAATAACTTTATTAATCCCAGAGAAAATTTGACTTTGATTTGAATCATGTATAGTATATCTGGACGGTGTTTATACACATAACAGGAGAACCTTTTTTGAGTCTTGTGATGTGACCAGGATAAGGAATAACCACTCAGTGTTGTGACCACTCGGCACATTATGTATCAATAAGTGACCTTGCATGCCTCAGGATACACTCCACTAGAAGTACATTTTAACTCTTATTTTAAAATTTTTACGACTGAAAGCATAGAGCTGATCCTAGACACTTGTGAACTTTGTCATTAGTAGAGAAGAGTTCTGGCGGTGTCGGTGTGTTTACAGTTTCTGACAAGTGTCACATGACTTGGGAGTGTTTTCAGTCATGTGACCCTCAGCAGTCCTGAGTTTGATAAGGCAGTAATGCGGATCTCCTGTGCTGTCGTCACTGGAACTCGGCTGAAAGTTTTGTTTATGCAGCACAGACATCCAAGAAGACCGTGTTTATGAAACATTCGATGGCACTCCCTTTCCCTTATGCTGTGACGTGCCAGGTTTGATACTTGAGCAATCCCGAGGTTCAGGCCACTATGATTACGTCAGACGGATCTGGAGTTGCTATAAAGAGATCCTAGTGGTCCCTTTCCTTCTAGAAACTTCAGTCCCGTGATGAACGTAAACAGACAGGGTTATCAAGTGTCAGATCTTTCATTCCGTCGCCCAAGAGAGCTGGCGATGGTCGGATTCAGGGCAAGCTCTGGACAGGATGGGGGTTTCCCAGCTTTCGTCCCGCTGCTCTGCTTCTCTCAGCTGTTTTGTGCTCTATGTAGTTATGAAGTCGGGTAAATGCACTGATTTGTGATTCTCCTTCTCCTTATCACTATGCAGGAAGTCACCGCCACCAGTCGCCATTATGTTGACCGGCTCTTCGATCCCGACCCACAAAAAGTACTTCAAGGAGTCATGTGAGTATAGATTGACACCTCGGACCTGCCTGGTTAACGATCAGCTCATAACGATGTCTACGTGTGGTGTGTATTATTAATGTACACTGTGTGTGTGTGTGTGTGTGTGTGTGTGTGTGTGTGTGTGTGTGTGTGTGAATGGACCTTGTATTTCTTTTCTTTACATTCATGTTCCACCAGTGCGTGCATGCTCCTGTGTTGTGACCGTGCACAATCTTTTCAGCTTTATTTTTAGATCGGAGCTCTAGTTACGGCTAGCCGTCTGCTAACGAGCTGCTTCATCAGTACTTTTCCGCTCTGATATAAGCAGCTTTAGCTCAGCTTCTTACATCCGTATAAGATTTGTACAGCCATAGACTGACATTATTAAGCTCGATTTTGAAATCACAATTAAAAAGGTTCTTGTGTTGGTCTTTTATTATTTAAAAAAATTTTAAAATCTGTAATTAAATCGCAGATATTCGTAGATGTTTATGGCTAATGATTTTATCATGTACTCTGATCAGTTGTAACATTAAACCTGACCCATCAGGCCATTTACTTTCTGTTGTACATTTTATAAATTACAAGAGGCTCCCCGTGACTCCGCCCACATGGAGAATCTCCTCCGAATGGAGTGTGTGGTCAACTCGCTGCCGCTCCTCACGCTGCTCCAGTGGTTCGGCAGAAATATTATTTTTATCTCACAATATGAAATAAAAGGTGATGATGACGCTGTCTGCTGATACCATTGATGATGCCGTTACTAAGTGAGGGACGCCCGCTACCGGCAACCTAAACACCGGCAACCTAAACACCGGCAACCCAAACACCGGTGGCAGAATGTCTCGAATTTACAGTGTATATATTAATTGAAGCTTTAGGTTTTGTTTCATCACAATCGGCCCACAGGAAGAGACGATATCCTCCTTTGAACTTTAAATGGAAAACGCACTTATATCATGAAAATATCGACCTTGAAAAAAATCTGTTAATCTCAAAATTCAACAGATGGGAGTCGAGATATTTTGAGTGTGCAATTAAATTCCATGCACATCTTGTATATTTATATATGTATATTTATAAAGTTACTTAAAATAGATTTTTTTAAACTTAAAATAGATAATCTTATATACAGTATGCACTTATATACATGCTTGCACTTGAGGTGGAAAAATTTATTTCCTGTATAATCCTTCAGGTGGCACACTCTAAACTTTTCACACAGCACAGCATCCTGACCAAGTTAGTTTATAATTGGAGCAAAGTCTTAATTAAATCAGGATATTTATAAAATCATGCTACTTAGAGAATCGCAATGCAAATTAAATGGTCAACTTGGTATCGTAATTATATCACGTGATCCCCGCTGGTCCCCATCCCTAGCCTCCGTGAATCAGACTGGTTTTAAAAGAACTTCCCACAGATGCTGATTGTATTGAGATTTGAGAAATTTGAAGGCCAAGTTGACCCTATGCAGGGAGCATCATCCTGCTGAAAGAGGCCATGGCCATCATAGAGTACTATTTACATAAGGGTGTGTACTTGGTCTGCAAAAGCGTCTCGGTAGGTGATGTGCATCAAACCACTCATTGCCCAGAGCGTCACTCTGCCTGTGCTAGGTTGCCTTCTTTCCATCCTCCTCTCTTCAACACATGAGGGAACAGATTTTCAATTTTAGTTTTAGTCTTATCCTATTTTCCTTTCATCAAGTTTTAGTCGACTAAAGGTCTGGTTATTTTAGTCTAATTTTAGTCAATGAAAATGTAACATTTTAGCAATAAGATTATTATTATTATTATTATTAAAGAACAGTAATTATTAAATACAGTACCATATTTTTTAAACTACAAAACAATAGGAGTAGTATGACAATACAGTGTTTTGAAACTTTTTTTTTTTCTTAAATATGAATTTACACACTTGGACTGTTGTAGGAATTCTGTAGCTCCTATGGGTCATAATCATTTGCTAATCTATTAGCTTAATGTGTTTGGCAACGGTTAAACTACAAAATAAAATACATCACAATATAATTATATTAACATGTGTAACATAATTACCACAAAGAGGCTGTAAAACCGGGTGATTTATTTTTTTAACGGTATGTCTTGATGGGTTTCTTTAGGTTTGTGGTATTTTTCCCAGCAATTGTGTTTCCCACGCTGTTTCCCCTCCGATATTACTACACATCTGCTTTTTCTCTCCGGTTCAATATGAAGAAAATAATATTACTGTGATGACGAAGAGTTAAAGATGACTGAGCTTGTAACATCCCGTCACTGTGCACGCAAGCTACAGTACTCCTGATACGCCGCGCACCATGACCCGGGAAACCCTGCTGCTCGTGCCATAATGAATGAACACCATGTCGCAGCGGATTGTGACGGAACTTATATATTGATGAAAATAAAGCCATATTTTTTAAATTAGTTTTCTCATTTTTTGAAAAACACATTTCTGTCTTGTCTTTTTTCAACAATATTGCCTGCTGGCCTCCGAGTGGCGCAGTGGTAAAAGCGCTCGCCCTATCATCCGGAGATCGCTAGTTCGAATCCCGGATGGTGCTGTAACCTCTCGCAGCCGGAGATCTAGAGAGAGCTGATTGGCCGAGCTCTCTCAGAGGGGAGGGATGAGAGGTACTTAGTGCTCCCACATTAATCACGGCTCTACAGCCAGTCAGGGGCGTCTGTGAGCTCACGCAACAGAGGGAGCGGATAGCGCTGTCCTCCGAGTGTGTTACGCTGCCCCCAATGGTGCGTGAGCGAGCAGTTCGAAAAGATGCGGTCGGCTGGCGTCACGTGGTTCGGAGGAAACGCGTGATAGTCTTCGGCCCTCCCGACTGAGTGGTAGTAGTAGCCTTAATGTGGGAGCCCCCTAGTGACGGGGAGGAATTGGACACGACTAAATTAGGGAGAAAATGGGGGAAATATCCAAAAAAAAAAAAAAAAACAATATTGCCTGCCGTTTTTGTCAGTGCTTATTGATATCCGTGACGTCTCGTCTTAGTCACAGAAAAAAAAGGTCGTCAATTAATATTTTTATACGAAATTAACACTGCTACACATCAACTTCAAGAACTGACTGTTCACCTGCTGCCTAATATATTCCTGCCCCTGACAAGTGCCATTGTCATGATATGATAATCAGTATTATTCGCATCACCTGACAGTGGCGTTAATGTTCTGTCTGGTCAGCATATATTATATATATATGTATAATAAATATAATAGAGAAAACTGTTAGAAAGATGCATCAGGCTAGCTATCAGTAGGGTCCGAAGTGAAAACTTTGTGAACCTTTACAATAAATTTAGCAAGCTTACACAGCATTGAAAATTAAGCTTGCGATTATGGCAGACTGTAAATACAAAAAAAATGTATACTCATTTAACCATATAACCTTCTCTTCTGATGTTACTTCTATAACATAGTGGATCTTGAATATTTTAAAGTGTAACACATGAAACTGGATTGTTTTCACAGTGACATGAAGAACGCTGTGATCGGAAACAACAAACAGAAGGCCAACCTGATCGTGCTGGGAGCCGTTCCCAGGTAGGCGGAGTCACATCTGCCCTCCGTTCAGCTCCCGGAGTCACACTGTACACAGACACACCTAAAATATGACCAGAGGCTGCTTTTATTTTGTGCACACAGATTTGTAATAGTTGTATGCTAATGACACAGCTTCATACAGAACACTTCTTTTAATACTGTAGCTCAGGGGTCAGAGGTGTGTGTGTGTGAGTGTGAGTGTGAGTGTGTGTGTGTGTGTGTTTTGAACCAAACTGGAAATGAGTTATTATCTAAATAATCTAACTATCATGATTTATCAATCTGATGCTAAACCAACAGTCATTTATTCATTATTGTGAATTAAAAACAAATGTCATAGTTGTGTTTCATAGCATCACTTCACATTCCCCTATTTTGACTAGCGTCAATGACGTCATAACATCGGTCAGTTGCGCTACAATATTTTTAGGGGACTCAATTTGTGCTGCTGAAATATTTCGTAGGAATAGGAGGAAAAAATGATTCGGTGATGTATCATAATTATTTTCTTTGTCAGTACAGTTTTTTTCCCAAATTAGTTACTTAAATTAAGATCAGCAAACAAATTTTCATATTGCACAAAGAGTAAATACAAAACACAGTTTTTTAAATGATGATTTCATTTATTATTGGGGGGGGGAGCTGTCCAAACCTATGTGAAAAAGCTAAATCATGAATGAACTCTGATTAACCACATTTTTTTGGAAAGCTTATGTGGAAAGTTTTGATTTCACTTGCCCTTCCAAGGCCTGATTACTGCCAAACCTGTTGAATCAAGAAGTCTGTCTGACAGAGTGAAGCACGCTAATAGATGATAAAAAAAAAATAAAAAAAAGGCGACACATCATTTCGTGATCTAAAGCAATTCAAGAACAAATGAGAAACAAATAATTCTGGAAAGTCTGGAAAGGGTTACGATGTGTAAATATTAAAATTAGTTTGAACCATTTAATTGGATCAAATGTAAAAAAACAAATCTCTATATAAAACAAATTTATATACATCCTCTATAATCCTAGAGATGATAGGAATAGGACGTTTAGACATCAGGGCCCAAGATGCCAACCAAACTATGTTTCAACAGTAGACGACTTATTTCTAGAACGTGTGTTTACATACATTTATTTATTTGTTTTATTTATTTATTGTGAGAACTGAGACATGGTATGTTTTTATTTATTTGTTTTTTATTGTAAAGCAGTTGTTAAACCACTTCTTTAACTATAGTATAACATTGGAGGTGTGTGTGTGTGTGTGTGTGTGTGTGTGTGTGTGTGTGTGTGTAGGCTCCTGTATTTACTCCAGCAGAGCTCGTCCAGTGCAGAGTTGAGGACAGAATGTGCCGTGGTGTTAGGCAGCCTGGCCATGGGCACTGAGAACAACATCAAGTCCCTGGTGGACTGTCACATCATCCCCGCTCTGCTGCAAGGTCTCTGTCCTCTTCTCTCTGCCTCACTCTCACTTCCACCTCGTTTCTGTTCCCACTCGAAGCTCTTTCCTGGTAAAACGATAAGTTTTGTCTCTTTTTGCAGGTCTCCTTTGTCCTGACCTGGTCTTTATTGAGGCCTGTCTACGCTGCTTAAGAACGGTCTTCATCAGTCCTGTCACACCGGTGCAGCTACTCTACACGGTAAGACAGCGTGGAACAGCCCAGGCTTTAGGTTTGAGGATTGTTGTTTCCCCCCGGTACTGGGTTTGTATATAACATTTAAGTCGGCGATGCAGAAGTACCTAATAAATCATCAATGTTCGGCTGCCTTCTTTTCTCTGGCATCGTGTGTTAGAATTAAAACCAGAGGCTACCGCAAGGTAAAGCAGTGAATAAAGCATTCGTGCACAATTCCACTGAGAGAACAGGCTCAGATACACACAGTGAAACGTCAGTCATTATTAATATTAACAGTATTAACAGAAGTACATAAGCCACTTCACCATGTGGGCAAAATAGAGGGGGAAAAAAAGTGATCAGTTAAAACGACTCATAACCATAAGAAGTTAATGATAAATATCACTTTTATGGTTATGGGTTGTGATTTACAAACAAACAAACATAAATAAAACAAATACCCCTATGTAAAAGCTATTGCTATTAAGAACTGACGAATAGTGTTAGACAGGAGATGTGAAAGCGCCGTTGTTGTTGAAATGTTGATAATTTATTATGGTTAGTATGATTATTTCTCTGCAATCTAGTATTTGAGCATTTTCAGACATCATGTAAGATGAGATAAGTGTTAGTATCATGTGCATGGTCTAAAAATAAAAATTAAAAAAAGGACGGATGTAGACACGTAGACATGGACATGTTAAAGCGGAACAGCCCCATCTACAGCCACTCTTCTTCTCATCAGGACCCCACTGTGATCCCTCACCTGATGTCTCTGCTGAGCCGGTCCCAGCGCACACAAGAGTACATCACCCAGATCTTCTCTCACTGCTGCAAGGTAACACACACACACACACACTTTCTTTCACACACATACACATATACACACACATCCTTTTTACATACTGACATTTGGAATTTACAGCACTGTCAAAAGGTCACTGTATAAGTGTCAGGCCGTTAAATGACTTTCTGCTGAATTGAAGTGACATTAAAACAAACTGATGAAAAGGAAGACTTTGTCTGACAATAAAATCCCAAAGAAAAATATCACCTCATCTTTGAAGGAGACTTTTTGTAGGCTCATTAATTACAACCGTTTTCTGAAGCTTACTATTTTATAGTATTATCCGAGTAATCTGAATTTACTCAGTCACATTTCTAGACTATATTATTCCTGTATTATTTTTTCCTCCTAATTTGTGGTGTTAATAATAAAAGTGCAAGGAAAGTTTTTTCTTAAACCGATACTGCGCTGCCTGGCCAAAAAAAAGGCATCGTTCCAGAAGGGTCAAATTATTGGGCTGTATCAAGCAAAGAAAACAACTAAGAAGATTTGAAATTACCTAAACTGGACACATTATCAAAACCTGGAAGGACAGTGCTGAACTGTGGAAAAGACATGGTCGGAAAAATCATCATTTAAATATGCGGTGAATTTGCGTAAAGAGAAGAAACATTCCCATATATATACACACACACACACATACACATACACAAACACACACAATGTGATCAGAACTCACAACATTGGGACTAAACAGCTGTGACGCCATCAGAAAACCACTAATGAGACTAACCAGAAAAAAAGGTTCGAGTATGCTAGGAGCAAAAAGATTGGACTTTAGAGCGATGAAAAAAGGTCATGTGTTCTGATGAATCCAGATTGACCGTATCCCAAAGCGTCAGGGTGGGAGGGGAAGCGCATGAAGCGATGTACCCATCCTCGTGTACCCATTAGCCTCTGGAGGCAGTGTTATGACCTGGAGTTGCTTCTAGGCTCAGCAATTTTACGTAGCAGTAAATTGAAGTCAACTGATGACCCGAATGACCATGTATGGAGTTTTTCTTCCCTGATGGAACAGATCTATTCTAGGACTAAAGTGGTGAAAGAGTGCTTCTGGGAGGATGAGTAATCCTTTTCACACATGACCCGGCCACCACATTGTGTGCTGTAATCAAAGCTAAAGGTGACCGAATGAAATCTTTGGCCAGGCAGTGTATATACACCAAAGTGATAAACAGTTATACTGTATTGTTTCCACAACAAATATAACAGGCATGTTGGAGTAGAAGCAGAAAAAAAACAAACCATAGACTAAAATGTTCTTTAGGCTTCTCTGTGGAATTACTCAAAATACCATGTTTTCGTCTTAGCTCATGAAACTATATGCAGAGGATTTGCACAACCTCTATTCTTTGGACCTGTTTTTTGCACAGAGTTTAGATCACTGACCCAAATGGATTTAATTAAGCTCTGTCTTTATCACTTGTGTGTGCAGTTTTATATCCTGAGATGTATTAAACCCTGCTTCGTCTCCTTTAGCCTTTTTACATTTTTCTGTTTGTTCAGACTCCAGAGCACCAGACAGTTTTGTTTAACAATGGTGCAATCAAAAACATCGCGCCGCTGCTCGCGTCACCGTCCTATAAGGTACCTCACATGAAATCCAGACACATACACACTCTGCGATCGCATAAAACTATGGCAGACCATCAGTCACCCTCTTCCCTCTCTTCCTGTACAGGTACGAATGCAGGCATTAAAATGTTTCTCCGTCCTTGCATACGAGAACCCTCAGGTCTCCATGATGCTGGTGAAAGGTAAGAGAGTCGTTCCTTTTTTTTCCTGTCCACCTTTTCTTCATTTAAATCTTTAAAAGGCTGGTAAATATTGATGGCGTGTGTAATTTTCAGAGCCGGTGTGCAGCGAGTTGCTCTCTCAGGTTTTAGTGCGAATGATGCAAAGGGATAAACCCATTGAAATGCAGCTGACAGCAGCCAAATGGTGAGTCTTGCTCACTCGGACACAACTCACACACACATACACTGTGCTATTGCTCTGCATATGGAAGGATAGTTTTGGAATATTTATGATGTCCAGCATACTGCGTCCTTCCCTCTAGTGGTTCAGAGTTTATATTTGCTATGCTGACCTTTTTTTCCAAATGATTTTAGGCGTAGACTTTATATAAACACCTGGATACACTCTCCGCAATGTTGCCCATAGGCTTTCTAAAGAGCTTCATAGGTTTGAAGGTCAAATGTGGGAGTCCTGACTCCACCTAAACCTCGTTTAATTTATAAATGGGCAAATGGGTGTAGCTTTGTGGCGAACGGAGTATTCTAATGCATGTCAACTCCTACATGTCTTGTGTGAAGTTAAACTGCATGGATTCCAGTTAGCTAGTTAGCTAAAGTCATGCACAGCACAGGGTTAGCAGTTTCACATCTGTAATGCAGCTGTCACTCAAATCCTTCATCCCTCTGACTCTGACTTAATATAATTTTTTTTATATTGATTTTTAACAGCAACAAAAAAGCAGAGCCAGATCAATATACAATCGACACCCACAGCAAACATTTAAACACAAACAATAACCTGTTAATATAAAAAATGTCTTAATATAATTATAACTTATGAGTTATGTAAAAATTCACTCCTCATACAGCTGTCATGAGTGGAAAATCTAACTACAGTGACGAAAACCGTTTTTGTGCTAGGCTGTAAGCATATTTATTTCTGCTGTAAAGTTTAGCATGTTTACCCAGGGCTCTCTGCCCATTGACTCACTTTTGGAGCCAGCACCCAGTGGACATTTGAGGAACTGCAGATTTGGGCACTTCCACATTGGCTTAATTTTTCAGAACCTGAGTTTTCCCTTGTTCTTAGGATTATTTTGTGTAATGTGTTGTTCTCTCTCTGTCTGTCTCTCAGTTTAACATACATGTGTCGAGCGGGAGCCATCAAAACAGATGAAAACTGTATCATACTAAAGGTAGTGCAAGACATTTTACATTTATATTACCTGTAAATGTATGTATGTATTTATTTATTTATTTATTCATCTTCACCTATATATTTATCCGTTCTTCCCATGGTTGGTGTGTTTGTGTCTGTGTGTGCACGTCTTCAGACTCTACCATGCCTGGTACGCATGTGCAGTAAGGACCGGTTGTTGGAGGAGCGGGTGGAAGGGGCGGAGACGCTGGCCTACCTAATGGAGCCGGATGTGGAACTCCAGAGGATAGCGAGCGTCACGGATCACCTGGTGGCCATGCTTGCCGACTACTTCAAATACCCCAGCTCGGTCAGCGCCATCACTGACATCAAGAGGGTGAGACACAGAGACACGCAAACCTGATTTCATTTGTTCATTGCCATTTAAAGGTTAACATTGAAATGCTTTATAAAACATTTATAATCTGTAAATAACATGCTCATGGGGAGGTGAAAGGGAAAAGGCTCTTGTGACTGCAGTGAACAATGAGCTGCAGATTTATTTTAATGAGGAACAGAATATGGCATGGTTAATTGGAGCATCAGATATTTTCCATGGATTATCTCTGATAATCTCTCTCTCTCTCTCTCTGTGTGTATGTCTTTAGCTGGATCATGACTTGAAGCATGCACACGAGCTGAGACAAGCAGCCTTCAAACTCTACGCCTCTCTCGGCTCTAACGATGAAGACATCAGAAAAAAGGTTTGCTGTCATTTTTATTTATTGTTTTTTAAAATCCCAAATTTTTCGAACAGTGTCCCAAACGGTGCAGTTTATACTCTGTATGGCCAAAAGTATTTGGACACCAGGCCTTCACCCGTAAGTAATTTTTAAACCTCCAGTGTAATATTTAGTCCCCCTTTACTGTTTCAATAAATTCTATGATAAGGAAAGCTTTCTGCTAGATTTTGGAGCATGACTATGCGGAATTGTGTTCATTTAGCCGCATGAGTGAGGTCAGACACTGATGTTGGCGGAGGAGGCCTGGTGTGAAGTCGGCCTTCCGATTTATTCCGAAGGTGCTCTTGGTGGTTGAGGTCAGGACTCTGTGTTGGACACTGAGTACTTCCACTCCAACCTCGACATGTTTTCGAGGAGCTCACGTTGTGCACAGGGGTATTATTGTCACACTGGAACAGGTTTTGGCCTCTTGTCCAGTGAGGGGAAATTGAAATGCTGGAGCATACAGAGACATTTTAGACAACTGCGTGTTTCGAACTTTGTGGCAGCAGTTCGGGAAAGAACCACATACAAGTGTGATAGACAGGAGTCCACTAATACTTGGCCACATCATATTTATTTATTTATTTATTTATTTATTTTTGCATAGGGCAATAGTGGTGATCTTTTATAAATTATAAATCAGGGAGTACTGAATTTAAATGTAATATTTAATCAGTCTTTAGTGACTTCATTTGCACGTTGCTGGGCTGTAAATTAATGTTAAAGGTCTCTGCTTGCTTTTTGCTCTCAGTTCATTTATTTTACACGCCCTCACCTCGGACTGCTGCGGATCTGTTCGCTCTAACGACCCATGGTTTTCGCCTCACAGTGGCGTGTCACTTTACTGCTTTTTATTATCATCACGGTTTCTGAAATGATGATCATATGAAACAAAGAGTAAGAATAAACATATTGATTTTTCCATTCATCTTTGAAGGTTAAGTTTTTATAGTCTACTTTCCTCGGAGTAAGCCATGCTGCATCAGTTTTTTGTTTCTGTTTCTTCTGTGCAATCTGTCACTGTAAACTATTGCAGTGATTGGCTCTGTCGAATGGCCACGCCCACCTTGAGGGAAAAGTCACTATATTACTGGTATATTAATTATTCTCATTTGAAAGAAAAGTATCAGGGTCCACTTATAACTGTCGC
Organism: Clarias macrocephalus; assembly: GCA_011419295.1. Classification (NCBI taxonomy): domain Eukaryota; kingdom Metazoa; phylum Chordata; class Actinopteri; order Siluriformes; family Clariidae; genus Clarias; species Clarias macrocephalus. The sequence continues at coordinate 93,100 of JAAGKR010001722.1, forward strand.
TCGGTCCAGTTCCGGATCGCAGTCCGCCATTTAGTGATGCATGATATGAATCTTTAGAAATCATCTGTTTGCAAGGTTTGGAAATCACTCTGAATAATACCATCTGCCCCATTTTTTTTTACAGAAATGTGCAGATGGAAGCAATCTAGTCCCAAAGCTGTTTTTCTTTATTTCTTTTTTTTTATTATTATTATTATGTTGTGCTTGTTATTTCTTTAAATATTATGGTAATTTTAAGTTTTAAAACAACCGTGTTTCAAGATAAACGCATGAGGATATACAAAATACACTTACATCTTTAACTTATACATTTTTTTGCTTGCCAATCATACCATTTCTTTCTTTTCTTTTTTTTTTTTTTTTTTAACTATTTGTTTAAACAGTTTGTAAAAACAGTAGGCTGTATTTGTATCATTTCCTGTAGACTGTATTTGACCAATCAGGGTCCACCCAAATAACCAACAGAAAACTTTACTCTGAAAGAAATGTTATAAAGCAGCTCTGGTTTACCCGAGTGGCACTGCAACTAAAATTCCTGTTCAGAAACCAAATTTTTCTATAAATTTATCCTTACACTTGGGTGTCCTTTTTTTAAATTTTATTTACAGCAGACATCCATGGCTTGAAAATAAATACGTAATGATTCTCCATCTTAATTCTGCAGGCTGTTGTCAATCATCTCTTTTTCTTTTCCTGCAGATTACAGAGACTGAAAACATGATGGACAGGATAGTAAGCGGCCTGTCTGAGTCCAGTATAAAGGTCCGCTTAGCTGCCGTCAGGTACCGTATCTCACTCTCCTTACTCAACCGGACCTCGGCTCCCTCTCGTGCTCACATTACAGTTTTTAGATATTACTCTTGTAGGTTTCTGGTGATGATTTTTTGCTCTTTTGAGAAGGGAAATCATAATGTACTGTATGTACGCCTGTTTCTTATTCACTGCGTTTCTTTTTCTCAGGTGTCTCCATAGTTTATCGCGATCAGTACAACAGCTAAGGACAAGTTTCCACGATCACGCAGTGTGGAAGCCGCTAATGAAGGTTGGACTTTTGAATATCACCTTAATACTGTTCTTATTACACATGCTGCACTGTGTGTTCTGACACCTTTCTATCAGTCTGAGCTACAGTAGCTCTCCTATTGTATCGTACTACACTACTCCACATGCATCATTAAGCTGTGGCGGTACGACCTCCACTTATGATGCTCCCGGTTTACTGGTTTTCCTTCCTTGAATGACTTTTGGTAAGTCCTGTCCACTGCAGACTGGGAACATCCCACTAGATCTGCAGTTTTGGAGTTGCTCTGATGTCAGTCGTGTAGCCCATCACTATTGTGCCAAAGTCCCTCAAATCCTTAAGCTTGCCCATTTTTTTCTGCCACAACACATCAACCTCAAGGGCAAAATGTTCACTTGCTGCCCAGTATATATCAGACACACTTCCAGGTCCCATTGTTCTCCTCTGTTATTCACTACACCCGTCACTGATCATAATTTGTATTAAAACTGGAAGATTTAACAGAGGGTGGTCGATTGTTTCTGCTGTTGCGGTCAGAAAAGTGCTCCTGCTCCCTGATGGCCAACACAGAGAGACTGAAGAAAAGCTTCTTTTCGCCGGCACCCATGTTGAAGCACGTTACTCGCCACATTTCCACACTCGTTTTTTTTTTTTTCGTTTGTTTTACACATAAACGAGGACTAACTTAGTGACACTGCTGCTGACAAACGTCATTTCATTTCATGCTTCAAGTTTCACTTACACTGGTGCTGTCATACCCACATGCCTTATCTTTACCCTTGTACCCGTTTATGTTGCACATTCTGCACATTTTGTGCAATTTCTATAGTTTCTATTTATTTATATTTATGTTTTAATTATATTTTGTTAGTAATTCATCCCAAATTTAAAAAAAAATTATTACAGTAAAATCTTCTTTTTAGGCCTTAGAGTGGCGCAGTGATCGCGAGAGATCGCGAGTTTGATTCCCGGGTGATGCTGTAACCTCTCGCAGCCGGAGGTCTAGAGAGAGCTGATTGGCCGAGCTCTCTCAGAGGGGAGGGATGAGGGGTACTTGGTGCTCCCACATTAATCACGGCTCTACAGCCAATCAGAGGCATCTGTGAGCTCACGCGAGCGAAAGGAGTGGATAGCGCTGTCCTCCGAGTGTGTTACGCCGCCCCCAACGGTGCCTGAGCGAGAGGTTCAAAAAGATGCGGTCGGCTGGCGTCACGTGGTTCGGAGGAAACATGTGACAGTCTTCTGCCCTCCCGACCGAGTGGTAGTAGTAGCCTTAATGTGGAGCCCCCTTGTGACGGGGAGGAATTGGATAAAACTAAATTAGGGAGAAAATCGGGGAAAAATACAAAAAAAAAATCTTTTATGTCACAAACATATGTCGTTTAAGCATTTCACTGCTGTGTATGTTTCACTGCTGTGCATGGCAAATTAAATTAGAATTTGATTTGAGGAAGTGAATACGGCTGTGCATTCATGGCTCGCAGCTCAGCCTAAAACATTTTTTTAAATGAGGTAATACAGAAGCTTGTTGACCAAAGATGCACAAAGTTTATTAAAAAGGTAAATGTTTGAAAAAAAAAAAAAAACTAACATATTCTTTTAAACTTTTTTAAAAAATCTTTAAAAAAAAAATCAATTCTGCAGCAAGAGTGTGGATAATTTTTGACTCTCTCTAGTACATGCATACATATTTAAATGGCTTATCTGACTTGTTTTTGGTGTGTGTAGTTGTTACAGAACGCCCCAGATGAAGTGCTGGTCATGGCGTCTTCAACACTATGCAACCTGCTGCTGGAGTTTTCACCCAGCAAAGAGGTCAGGGACGTATATACATACATACACGCACACGCATTCTAACAGACCTGAGTAAAATATCTCATCAGTTCCACATTGAGCTTATTTAACTCTGAACGTTGTGTCCAATGTGCGCAGCCGATCCTGGAGTCTGGAGTGATCGATTTACTATGCAGCTTAACGCAGAGCGACAGTCCCGCACTGAGGGTCAACGGCATCTGGGCTCTCATGGTGAGAACGGCTGTGTTTAATATGTGTCACATTTCCTCAAGATTGCCTACCACTGTAAAGTTCATGCGTGTGTGTGTGTGTGTGTAGAACATGGCTTTCCAGGCCGATCAGAAGGTCAAGGTGGAGATCATGAGAGCGCTGGGGACGGAACAGCTCTTCCGGCTCCTCTCAGACCCTGACACAAACGTCCTCATGAAGACTCTAGGACTGTTACGCAACCTGCTCTCCACAAGACCAGTGAGCCGCATTGCACACACAAACCAGCGCTTTCTTTAATTATACACGTACAACTGGGAAGCAGAACTAAACTCAAGAGAACAGAGCTGAGATTTGTAATCCCTCCTCCAGTAGATTCCCTGACCAGCAAGTTTTTATTTATTTATTTATTTATTTATTTATTTTTAAAGAAAACATACAGGTCGATAATGTTATAATATGTTATAATAAGTTATTTTGTAAAATTTAGTATAGTGAGCCTTGTATATAGTACAACCCTGAGAATATTGAGCCAGTAGAAAAACAGTACAGTAAGTCCCCGACTTATGAACCAGTTTCATTCCAGGAGCACGTTCGTAAGTTGGATTAATTTGTAAGTCCAACAGAGTGAGTCCTTTACACCTTTGGCACAAATGTACAATGTAAATCATAAAAAAAAAAAAAAAAGGTTACAGGTCTGGGGTTTTGGTTCCACATTTGGTTCTCTTAGTATATGTACACATTGTGACGCTTTGCGCCGGATAGCTGGAGAAAAAAAGAGCTCAGAGACAAAAACAGCGTTTAGTACAAAAACTTTTATCGCCTTTCTCAGCATCACAAAAACACAAGCAGCGCACACACTGGGGGAGGGGCAGCACACCTTAAAAGGGCAACAGATATACATACATGCATACAGTGGTATACGACGTTGTAGTGGCCGCTACAGCATTTTGCGCACATCCTGGCTCGCACTCACACCCTCGCTACCACATGTACATTGTCTCAGATTTCTTTGGTCTGCATATCCACTACTCCTCTCAACACACACATACAAAGAACCTTAAACAAGATTATAAGCTTTCTCAGCCATCGCCTCTCTCTCTCTCTCTCTCGCACACGCACGTTAATCCTCTCTCTGTGTCTTTTCTAGCACATAGATCAGATCATGAGCTCCCATGGGAAGCAGATTATGCAGGCAGTCACACTGATCCTGGAGGGAGAGCACAGCATGGAGGTCAAAGAACAGGTAAGAACACATCCTCAGAGATTTTTTTTTTTTTTTAACATTTCAGAATTGACTTCTGCTGTGCCAGGGCACGTCTCCTTAATGAAGACCTGATTAAAAGCTACTTTCCTGCATGTCATTTTAGACTTTGTGCATACTGGCCAACATTGCTGACGGAAACACAGCCAAGGAGCTCATCATGACAAATGACGACATACTTCAGAAAGTCAAGTACTACATGGTATAACCAGCATTTTTCTCCTTCTCATAAATACAGTAAATTATTAAAAAAAAAAAAAACAATTCCCCCCTGTGGTATTTGATCGTTTGCACTGATCATGGATTGGTTTTGGTTGTGTTGTCACAGGGACACTCCAATGTGAAGCTGCAGCTAGCTGCCACCTGCTGCATTTACAACCTGGTGTGGAATGAAGAGGACGGTGAGAATGAAAGGGACAAAAGTCAAATATTTTGGACGATTTTATTTATAGACTTTTTACTAAACAGTCAGCAAAATATTAATTAAGAAAGAAAGATGATTGTTATTATTAAATACTACTCGAATTCTATTTGAATGCGCTAATCAGACTGATCTGAGAACAGTCTTCAGAATAGAAGGATGGACTGACACACATCCGGATGTCTCAGGCAGAGTCATTAAACACAATGACACATTAGCCTGATGCGTTTTGCCTGACGTTTTAGCGGAAGTCATTCTGTCTCAAGACGCTTTTATCTGTCAGGAAAATATTGTTCCAAAATATTCTTTAATATTAAACATAATACTATATAATACACACACACAGCACTGTGCAAAAGTCACACACATTTCTAAACCCCTCATTTCTTATTATGATTTGGACAGCAAAGCAACAGTTTTCAATCAGACATGTGTAGCTTTCTTAATCATACTGGATATTGTACTGCATTATATACTGGATTAAGCTACACCTGTTAAACAGGGGTTTAGTGAAACAGTTTTTCGGTGGGTTTTGTATTCTTTCGCACATCTTCAGGGTTTGCTTGATGCTGGTCAGGGTCACAGTGAGCCTAACCCTAGATCGTGGGAGCAAGGCAGGATGTTTGAGAACAGTGTCAGCATTGCCGACTAAACACACAACCACAGTCATGCTGACGGCAATTCAAGCCAACAAGCGCCCAGATGTTTGAGAACAGTGTGAGGTTTGGGTAGTAATCACACAACCTCTGTCCTGCTGTCGTTCTTTTCAATCCTACAGGTGCCCAGGAGAGGCAGGATAAATTAAAGGAAATGGGTTTTGTAGATATTTTACACAAACTCTCTCATTCATCAGATCCGAACCTCTCTGACAGGTAAATACACAAACACACACTAATGATGTGCACCAATGTACTTTGATATTCTATTGTAGTGGACCATTTTTACCTAATCTGTCTTTCTCCTTTGTCTCAGGGCAAAGACGGCGCTGGAACAGTACACGGCGTGACCACGAGCGAAGGCAGCCGTCACTAAGATTGGCCTCACATTGTTTCTCTTCTGTTTGAGTTTTTTTTTGGACTTTTTGTTTTGTTGCACAAGACACCTTTTGAACCTACGGAGACTCTCCTGATCAATGCCATAACCTAGAGACGTGGTTGCCAGGGGCAATGGAACGCTTGCGAACATGTCTTCTACTTTTTGTGCTGAACTCGTAGAGGATGGGTTTTTGTGGCTTTTTTCCTCTTTTTTTTTTTTTTTTTAGGTTTGGATTTTGGACAGTAAAAAAAAAAGAAAAAAGGACTTTAAACTGCTTGTGCTGCAGTGCCACCCGGTGGTTTGGATGCTTTGGTGCTTTGGACTTTGTCTCAGACTGCTAAGCTAAACAGACTAATGGCAGGGTCAAAGGGAGCGGTCGCCTCCTTGTTTCAGTTTGCTGACTTGTTATTGATATTATTGTAATTATTAGCATTAATAATTAATGTTGTTTTAAGAGGGGCTTCGTTAAGAGAGGACAAAGTTAAAACAAGACTGCTTTTTGTGGATACATACCTCGTAAATATCTCTCTCTCTAAATATATATAAATATATATATATATATAAATATATAAATATATAAATATATTTTTTGATTTATAATTTCCCCCAGATTTTCTTTTCCTTGTGTTCTTTCCTCTAAATGATTATTTGTAGGGGACGAGGACAATACAGCAGAAACTAGAGTTGTTGTGGGGGTAAAATGGTGCAGACACGCATTAAAAATAATATAAAGAATTTTAAAAAGGCACTAAAAGTAAAGGTGTTACTTCGATCACCTTGAATATCTATTTTTTAAATTTATGTTACATTATCGGTTTCTTTAAAACTGATTTGTGTTATTTTTAATGCTGTTCTGTAAACTGATTGTCCTCGTCACACGTACCTGAATTGCCTCGGGTTTCAAAATCCAAAAGCAGAATATATGATCTGAGACTAACAGGTTGAAGGTGCTGCTCTTGTTTGTACGCTCTTTGTTTTTCTTGAGTGGAGTTTGATTCCTTATTTCCCCTAACCTCCAGCGTTTCCTCCTTCATTTGGAAATTGACACTGAATGTTCCCCTTGAAATATATGCAGACCACTGCCACGGAGCCGGCCACCGCTTACTGTCTTTTGTTCGACTCGGAGAGCGACCCGCTGCGCTTGAAGCTCTGGAGAAGTTTAAAAGTATTTAGTTTCCTTGTGGCATGTTAAATAATACAGTTCACTGAAGATTTTATCAGGCACGGCGAAAACAATAAATGTCAACTCTCACTCGAGTGGGTTTTAATCGTGACACCAGAGAATCAGATACAGCTTTGATTTGATTTACTCCTGATGTACTGATGCTAAGAGCAGATAGACATGCATCAGTCACATTATCATGCTTTTTAGGATTTGATGCAATGACTGAAAATGCAATAACTAAATTAATAAACAGTCAGGTCCATAGGTATTTGGACACGGACATCATTTTGGTGTTTTTCCCTCTGTACACCACTACAATAAATTTGAAATGAAGTGAAGATGTGATTGAAGAGTAAACGTTCATCTTAAATTCAAGGAGGTTTTGCAAAAATCTAACCTGTAAGGAATTAGACATTTGTACGCAGTAGTTCAGTTTTACAGGCTCAAAAGTAGTGCTGCACAGTTAAACACATAAAACATGGAAATGCAATATGGACCTGTGTGGTTATTAAATCGCAAATGACTTTTATGTACAATTTGTCAATAATTTAAGCATTTATTTTTTTTATTAACTTTTATTGACAAACATCCTATTTATCACATCATTTGTGTAATTATTTGGTGTTCGCCTACAATATAATTAATACAAAATGGTGCATGTAATAGATACATATCACAGTTTAAATCATAATATTTGTCAAAATAATCACAATTTGATTCACTTGATCAAATCGATCAGCCCTCCTCAAAAGTAACTGTACAACTGACTGATGAGCACTTTGATGTCCAGTTGTGGAATTAATGGAACGCTTAATTCTGGTATGGAGCTGATGTCCATTTCATAGCCGTTCATATACATATTTCAGTGTGGTGTTTATATGAATTTTGGGACATTCTTATAGAAGAATGATCACACTGGTGGGCTCAGTAACACCAAAAGTCCTTAAAGGCCACAGGAGATGATCTCAGATCACCTAGAATGAATCCATTCACAACAACTAATCAAATTGTGAATGCCGTGGAGGAAGTAGGTGCATTATTGTCAAAGTCAACAGTGAAGGAATGCCTTCATACAAACCTTCATACCAAACCTTCATACAACCACCGCTAACCCTCAAGAACAGGGAGGTCCAGGGTAGATCCTAAAAAAGCCTGTCCAGTTCTGATAGAATGCATAATATGCATAATAATGAATAATATGGAGATGGGAAGAAGGGCTCGTATTGTAAAACAAACCACACCATCAGACATGGTGGAGGCAGTGTGACAGCATTACTTTGTATGGAACTGGCTCGCTGGTGTTTACTGATGATGTGATTGCTGATTGGAGTGTCAGGAGGAATTCTGAACTCTGTAGAGATATACTTTCTGTTTCAATGTTGCAAAACTGATTGGACGGAGCTTAACCTGATGATGGCCCTAAAAGCAACATAAGGTAAAGAAATCAAATTTGCCATATTAGTCACCTGACCTCAACCCAAATTAGCTCCTTTTCAAAACTGATTGACAAAATTGGCCTGACAAAGCAGGTCAAGGGAGAAAACTCGGAATTTGGTGATGTCCCTCATCACTTTTATGATTGATTGTCCAATTACTTTTGAGCCTGTGACAATGGAGGGACCTGGAGGTCACAATTTATGTATTTCTTATTTTGGTCAATGCGATATTTTTTGTTAAACCCATTAAACAGGCTTTCTTCTTCTACACTTCAAGCACATCTTTTTTTTTTTTTTTTTTGCTTTACTTCAAATCCACAAAAGAAGGCAAGGTAATGTCCCAGTCTAAATCCTGAAGGACATGACAAATGGACGCGAGTGGGGCTGGTCCTGCGGCTTGGTCGAACTTTCATCCCCTTTCCATCTTACCTTGATGTCTCATTCAGCCACCTCTGAATCCCTCAGTGTTTGCTGATGGTCATGTACAACCCCAAGTCAGAAAAAGTTGGGACAGTATGGAAAGAAAGAATAAAAAAAAAAAGTTTTGATTTCTAAATTTACTTTGACTTGTATTTCATTGCAGACACACGTATTCCTTTTCACAACACTTAAAAGACGTTTAGGGACGGAAGACACCAAGTGTTTCAGGCCTCATTTTGTCCCATTTTTCCCGCAAACAAGTCTTAAGCTGGGAAACAGTACGGGGTCTTCGTTGTCGCATTTTGCGCTTCAAAATGTGTCACACGTTGTCTGTTGAAAGCAGGTCGGGACTGCAGACGGGCCACTTCCACTTCCTCCGCAGCCAGGACTTTGTAATGTGTGCAGAATGTGGTTTGGCCTCGTCTTGTTGAAATATGCATGGACGTCCCTGGAAAAGATGTCTTCTTGAAGGCAGCATATTGTGCTCCAAAATCTCTGTGTACTTTTCAGCATTAATGGTGCCATCACAGAAGTGCAAGTTACCCTTGCCAAGGGCACTGACACAACCCCATACCATGACAGGCCCTGGCTTTTGGACGTGTTGCTGGTAACAGTCTGGATGATCCTTTTCTTCTTTGGTCCGGAGCACACGGCGTCCATTTCTCCCGAAAAATACCTGAAATACTGATTGATCTGACCACATTATACGTTTCCACTGTGTGATGGTCCATCCCAGATGACTCGGAGCCCAGAGAAGTCGACGGCGCTTCTGGACAATGTTACCATAGGGCTTCCTTTTGGCACAGTACACTTTTAACTGCTGTTTGTGGATGTAACTACAAAGTTTTGCCAAAGTAGTCCTGAGCTCATGTGGAGATATCGCTTATAGATGAATGACGATTGTTGAGGGATCGGAGATCACGGTTGTTCAGTGCCCTTCACGCACTGAAATTCCTCCAGATTCCTTGAATCTTTTAATTATGTTATGCACTGTTGAAGGTGAAATATCCAAATGTCTTCCTATCTTTCTTCGAGGAACGTTGTTTTTGAACATCTCAATAAATTTGTCACGTATTTGTTGGCAAACTGGCGATCCTCGGCCCATCTTTGCTCCTGAAGGATTAGACCTTTCTTGGATGCTGTTTCGTACCAAATCATAATTTACAATCACCAGTTTGAAATCACATCATTATTTAACCAATTTACCTGATTACTAGCCCTAAATTGCTTCTGTCCCAACCTTTTTTGGAATGTGTTGCAGGTCTGAATGACGGGAAGGGATGTATATTTACAAATGAAATGAAGTTGACCAGACAAAACATGAAATATTCTGTGGATTGTCTGCAATGAAATACAAGTCAAAGTCAATTTCGGAATCACTACTTTCTTTTTTTTTATTTGGTTTTCCATACTTTTTCCGATTTGGGGTTGTAGCTACAGTTCATGACATCAGCTCAGACATCTACGAACTCACCTCCAAAAGATACCAGGGTCATTATTTAGCAAGCGGGAACCGTAAATAAGTCAGTAGGACGGTGGAGTGCATGTGCATGCTGGGATATGGAGGGACACATCCAAATCTCAAAAACTCTCAACCCAATTATTTTTACATTATTCTATATGCTCCAGCTTGTTGCATCTAATATGGACACAGTCAGTCCTGCACGACCTACCGACCTGTCCAGCCTGTCTATCTGGCAGAGTTTTTCAGATGCAGTTGATCCTGAGTTTTCCTGGGTCACGAAGCAAAATCTGCACATTTTTTGGTATCTGATGTGAAACCTGTCCATAAACAAGTGTGCTGTACAGTATGTGGTTGGCCTTTGCAGTTGATTGTGTATTGTACTGGATTGTTTGGAGTGATTTTCAAAGCGGAGTGAATTATGGAAGGTATTTAATGGAGCTTGATGGTCTCCTGTGCCGCGTATCCACTCAGCACAAATCACATGCCACGTGCGCGTCATTCTAATGCCGTTGGTTAAGGACGCTTGAGTCGAGTGGTTGCTAGCTTGCCATGTGCAGCCTGACTGTTATTGGTTCTGAGTATTGTTTTGCCTGGGCTGCATTCGAAAACCTGTTATCATATTAATGTGAGCCTTTGGCCAAGAACTACAGACCGGCTACTGTAGGAATCGTCCAATTGTAACAGTAAGCATAAAAGAGTAATACAAAGCATCCTATGCACAAATAGTGTTCCCATTAAATTAAGTCATTTTGGCCTCCGAGTGGCGCAGTAGTAAAAGCGCTCGCCCTATCATCCGGAGAGCGCGAGTTCGATTCCCGGGTGATGGTGTAATCTCTCGCAGCCTGAGAGAGCTGATTGGCCGAGCTCTCTCAGAGGGGAAGGATAAGAGGTACTTGGTGCTCCCACATTAATCATGGCTCTACAGCCAATCAGGGGCGATAGTGAGCTCACGCGAGCGGAAGGAGCGGATAGCGCTGTCCTCCGAGTGTGTTACGTAGCCCCCAACGGTGCCTGAGCGAGAGGTTCAAAATGATGCGGTCGGCTGGCGTCACGTGGTTTAGAGGAAACGCGTGATAGTCTTCAGCCCTCCCGGCTGAGTGGTAGTAGTAGCCTTAATGTGGAGCCCCCTAGTGACGGGGAGGAATTGGACACGACTAAATTAGGGAGAAAATTGGGGGAAAATAATAATAATAAAAAAAAATACATTTTTAAAAGTACATTTAAAATTTTCAATTTATAATAAAATTAATTTGGTGGCGTTTAAATGTTAAACTGTTTTTAGACATGCCAGATCAAGTGCAAAAGCCGCCGCCTCAAGCCATCATTCATTAGTAGCAAGATTGCCCTCATCAGGTACTAAAGACACACTCAATCAACACATCACCCGCCGTTCTTATAAAACACATTTTATTCTTCAGGTAAGGATCTGTTAAAGTTCATTGCAGTTAGCAAAATACATTTATGCTTCTGGACCTCCAGCCAGTTTTCCCTTACACACTTCCCATATTTAATAATGCAGGCACATTCCTCATGCAGAAAGATGAGACATGCAGGAACCCCCACCCACCCCCACCCAAACCCAGCCCCAAAGTCGCTTAAACCCCTGCCTGTCATTAACAACCCTACCCCAATCCCGGCACCCCTACACAGTTCCTAGGTAAAGAAAATAGATTCGAGAATGACGTGTCCCTACTCAAGCAAGATGGCAGGTAGAAGCCCGTGCTTAGTGTTTGGACCTCTGCGTATTCATAAGACATCGTGATGGTGTTTTCTCAAGCTTGTGAACCTTGGTTCGTTTCAGCTGCAGAAACGTTGCAGCTGAACACCATCGCTGAATGTGACCGAGTTGACAATAAACTTGCTTTTATAGGTTTGGTCAAGTGGAACCGAGTGTAGAAATATTCACCTGAGCACTTTCTACTTATAAGAATTCGCTTTTCATTCAGTGTGATTGGTAAATAAACAAATAAATAGACAAATAAATAGTTCAATAAATAATAATTAGGTGATAAAAGTGCAGTGCTCGTTAACATATGACATAGGACTGAAACCTTTTTGTAAGAATGAACAGAAAACGAATGGGGAGATGTTGGATGGTTATAGGAAAGGCACACGTGGCTGGATGGCTAAAGCTGCGTGTGTTTTGTTGTTTTATTCAAACTTGCACCTGCGGATTTTCGTTCCATCGCTAGATCTATCCCGTAGGTGCAGTTGGCTGTTTGGCATGCCACCATATGTTACTGGGCCTCCCAAATGGACACTATTTGGCATGCTGTCTTACACTGACATACTCGGTCTTCCCACTATTTGGCATGCCAGCCTAGGGCAGTATGATTTATAGCTGACATATTTTGTCTGGGTCCCTATTAGAAATTTGCTGTGATTGTCTTGTTGTAATGCCTGTTGTGGTCACACTTCGAGACTGAAGCTCCTCGGAGGACCACGCTGGGCTATTGGCCATTATTCCATGTAACAACCACATGCTATATGACATCTATCATGTGTGTGTACTTTATGTAAACCATAAGGGATGGCTACTATTTTCATATCACTTATAAAATCATACATTTTGTTCAGTAGCCTTATAATCATCATGTCAATGAGGGCAGTGAGATAAATCAGTCTGTGACAATATACTGGTAAAGCTCTGTAAAGAAATCGATAAAATAAGGCATGATGTATATATCGATCAGCCATAACATTAAACCTATTTATCATTAGAAATGAGATATCACATAAGGTTTTTTTGGATCCCCTTGTGCAACCGGGGCCGCTCTGAACCCTTGGGTGTGGCTCTGCAGGGTCTCTGAGGGTGTGCTGTGTTGTCTGGCACCAGGATGTTGGCTGTAAATCCTTTGGGTGCTGTGGATTGCCGGGTGGAGCTTGTGTGGATAGGACTTGTGTGTCTGGTCCATCCCAGTTGGACTGGGATCCTGTAGCTAGGTTGGCAGCATTGGGTTCTTTACCTGCTGGGCCCTATGCGCCGTCAGCTGTGGTGCACTGGGTGTTCTGATACCTTTCTATCGTGGCCAGAATTGACATTTTTTGGCTATTTGTGTTGCATTGCCATTTCTGTGGGATTGGATCAGCCAGGCTGGCCTTTGCTCCCCTGGGTGCCAATGATCCAGTCACCAGTTTGCTGATATATAATTGCTGATAAATGTTATTCAATTCATCTGGTTTTTGTGTTAATGTTATGGCTGATTGATGTATAATTTGTGTAAAGTTGGGATAAGCTCTACATTCTTAGTGTAAATACATATCCAACATACGGGACTAGACATAGACACGTGTTGGCTACTTGTGCTCAAATAGGGTGAGGAAACAGTGTGATATGTGCTGTGGTGTAACACATTCATTCATCTATCTAATCGCTGTGAAAAATCAGAGCAAGTAGATGCATTTGTGATCAATGGTTGATTATACATGAAGCACTAATGTTTTGGCAGTATAGAAGAGTAACATGAGATTGAAAACATGTGCCATCTTCCATATTCAGGCCTTTTAAGAACAACATGTACCCATGCAGAATAACCAACCGGAACTCTCCATAGGTCTAGTTCTTATTACAAAGTTTGCTGGGTTTGGTTGGTTTGTTACAGATTTTGGTTGCCATGCACCATGCCAAATTGAGCTTTTGTCTGCGTCTTATAATGCCACTGGAGAAGAGCTCTTGTCTGTCCAAAGAGGCACAGTCCCCTTTGTGCTGATATGGTTGGGATTGGCTGGTGTCAGATTTTGGTGTGTTGAGATGGTGTGTGATGCCATCACGACCAGTTATGAAAGCCATAGTCTTGAAGAAAAGCAGCTCAAGTTGCCCATTTGTAGGGTGGATGAACCCTGATTTACTTTCTGGATAACATTCAAACTCTTCATATTATCCTTCCACCCTCACTTTATATATTGATATGCTGCAGTCCAGCTCCTGGTTGTGCTACTGCTCTCCTCCCATCCTCCCTATGGCATTCACAGTGGTGGTCCTTCCTCATCTATGAAGCTGAGGTGCTCTGTTGAGCTCTTTGCTCCTGTATCCCACTCCTGCATCTCCAGTTCCAGCTGAGGCTGCTCAGTGCCAGACGCTGCCTGGGCATAACTAGAGGTCTGCTGGTGCCATGGCAAGCCCACTGACCCTTGGCCATCTCTCAGGGAACACAGCAACCGAGGGGAGGTGAATGAGCAGGATGGTGAGGAACATGGCAGGGTCTGAAGTAGGGGTGTGGAGGCAGAGGAGGCTGGAGAGGGACCACTCCTCAGTCTGTGGTCACCGGGGGAGTTACTTAGGGAAGCAGGTGCTGAGCAATGTGAATGTGGAGGGGGTGGGATGTCCTGGGTAGGTGGTGAGATGTCTTGTGCTGATGGGGGAAATAACAGGCCCTGTGTACAGCTGGTGGGGCAGGAGGGGTGTGGTCCTTGACATGGTGTCAAAGATGGTGACTGGGAGCGTGAAGATGATATCGACAGCGAGAAGGAAAGAGAGGGGGAAGTGGTGCAAGAAGCAAGCCGGTCTGGAGCTGCCTGCCCGTAGCCATTGGTAGGGCCGAGAGGGATATTGTGCTGCCCTGCCCCTGTGCCAACTTTTTGAATAGTCTCTAAATGGGACAGGCTGGCATGAGGGGAGCCATTTGAACAAACCACATGGGATTGCGGTCTCTGTGGTGGGCTGGTGGGTATGAGGCAGCTGGGAAGACCTACCACCGCCACCGGGTCTGCAATGTCCAAAAGCGAGCAGGGTGGTGCTAGAGGATGTGCGGCTGCAGGTGAGTTCTTAGACAGACCACTGCCAGGTACACTCACTGGTGGTGGTGGGGTCGAGAGGTGCGGCTGAGCAGCAGTGAGGAACAAGGGCCGAAGGAGACGAGTCATCTCCTGCAATTCCTGACTGAGCTGAGAGACTTGTTTTGACAAGGTGTTCATCTGGAAAAAAAAACAAAGCAAATTAATGAGACACTCCAAATTTAAGACATTAATGAATACAGATTATACACTGTGTTTTCACTTTACACCCTATAGCTAATCACTTCTTATTATTCCAGAAAGTTGATGGTTCAGCGCTATTTTCCAGGGTTTTAGCTTCCCAATAATTTGACCCTCCGGAAGTGGCGACTTTTTTCCTTTTTTTGGCCAGACAGTGTATAATTGCTGCAAATATTCATGTCATTTAAATCTCCTATTCTCTCACATCCCAAAGATGCTCTACTGGATTCAGGTCTGGTGACTGGGGAGGGCGACTGAAGTACACTGAGCTCATTGTCTTATGTATGGAACCAGTTTGAAACATCTTTTGCTTAGTTACTGTACATGGCATGTTATCATGCTGGAAATAGTTATTGTATTAAGTGGTAAATTGTGGCCAATCAATGCTCTAGAGGTACATCACTACCACCAGCCTGATCAACCTGATCTGTAAAAATTTGGTATGCTGGGTCCATAGACTGAGATTCGCCGAACCACGCAACCTTTATCCAATTTTTATCGGTCCAGTTTGGCTGAGTGTGATTTTCTGCTCACCATGTTTACAAAGAGGTTATTGGATCATCGAAGCCTTGATATCAGATTTGACCAGGCTGGCCATTCTCCAATTACCTCTCTCATCAAAAATGTTTACATTTGTGGCCTACCATGTATATAGACAGTACATCAAGCTGTTGAATTGATTTACTTCAACGTGGCACAGTGGCTTAGTGGTTGGTACTGTCGCCTTGCACCTCCAGGGTCTGGGTTCGATTTCTGCCTTTGTGTGCTTGGAGTTTCTTGGATGTTCTTGCTTTGGTGGGTTGCCTGCAGTTTGTGTGCCCTGCACCCTGTCCAGGGTTATGTACCCCACCTTGTGCCCGAAGTCTCCTGAGATAGGCTCCAGCCCCCCCCCCCCCCCCCCCCGACCCTGTATACAGTAATGCAGTACAGGATTGAGCGGTATAGATGATGAGTGAATGAGTGACACTGCCCATCACAACATGATTACTTGTCTGCTTTCTCCTGTTAAAGCTTGCTCTTACTGTATATTGCTGGTTCACACCTGCACATCGAAGCAGGTTTTCCACTCTAGTTGGTTGACAGGATAAATGGCGGATTAAAGCTTCAGTGTTTTTCACACACTCACCTCTTCGCTTAGTTTGCTGATGCTCTGCCTGGTTTCCACATGCTCTTGGCTTACTACACATACACAGACAAAATGAAAAAAGTGAGTGGGGAACAATACAAGGCTTTTTGTGTGTTCCTCCCCCAATAAAACCTATCAATCCATTAATTGAATTAAGACAGATAAAAGCCTAACTAGTTTACCTGGACAGGGGGATGGAGGGGCACTATGAGGTAGGTTAGAGCTGAACTCAAACCTTTGCACTGAACCAGAATTGCTCTCTGTCTCAATGCCGTCCACAAACCTGTCCAACAATTATAACAGACAGAAAGAAATTGCACAAATAAATTCGTGAACAGCTGTTCTACTTTCTCATAAACAAACCAAAGACCAACCGTGTTTACATGCAAATACCAACAGTATGTAAAATGTGAAGGTTCGAATGAAATTCAAATCCTAATGCAACACCTAAGGACTGACTGTCTGCAGTCCTGCTGAGCCAAACCTGTGCGTTCCTAGTGTGAAATCGAGTGCTGTTACTGGCTGGTTGTCATGGCAGCCAGACACTTGGGCTAAATTATGAATCTTATCAACTGCAGTTCTCTTGCTGGTTAGCAAGGGGGGTCAAAATTTAAGTTATTCCAGGCTAAATAAATGATTCTTCATCCATGATGCATCATAACACCAATCCTGGTAACACTGGGCATGAGGCAAGGGTAGCCTTGTTCGGTTATTTTATTATAAATGTGCAAACAAGACAACAACAAAGCTGTGTGTGTGACTGGTTCACGCACCTCGGGCTGAGCTCTGGAGGGGCACTGCTGAAACTGACCACGGGTATCTGAAGCGTAGCCGGGCGGCTGTGATCGGTCGGTGGACGAAAGGGCCTCGGGGGCAGCAGGGGTGAGCGCAGGGGTGAGCTGAGCCCCCTTGTAAGACGCAGGGGTGAGCGAGGAGCACGTGACACGGAGTGTTGCTCTTCGTCATTCTCCTCATCCTCACGAATAGAGGGTAGTTTCTTGACCAGGCCGCCGTTGCTCTCCCAGTCCACCTTGGAGAAACATAAGAAGACACTTTTTTTTTTTACGTTTTGCATGCACTGGTGAACGGAAGACAGTAGGGGGCGGAGTAGCACCACCTGACCGTCTTGTGCTCGTACCTTTTGAAGCATGTCGTTACTTTCTCTTTATTTCATCTGCAATTCTAGCACTTATTAAACCTCTTCATCATTCCTTCAAAAACCCTGTAGTTCCGGCGTTTGCCCGGGATACCAAAATATATGAGACGTGAAACCACTTTGCTGAGAGCTCTTTGTCGCCATCATGACAGCTGCGGTCTCAGGACGCCTGAGGTGTTTGAGATGTTTATTTACATTCGTTATCACAGATGACTGGGTCTGTCAGTATCCTTTTTTTCCATGCACATTACACCCACCAGTGCTTTCGAAACAAGGCCGGTGTGCATTCGCTTTACACGTCTGGGAACGCGTGATAAAATGAAATGGCTTTCTTCATGATCTTTTTTGGTTCTCCTTTATCATCAGCATCTCTATCTTTGTCATGCAACACGACCCCTCCCCTTCCACCGCTCTGCTTTGCTTGTTCTTTTGCTTTTCTTGCTCCTCCCCTGGTCTTTCCCTCTGCAGTCCCCAAGCATATTTTTGCCTCGTACTGCTATTCTTAGTAGCCAGGGTCCCACTGGCACTGTAAAAGGCGGTTTCTGTAAAACCTCACGTGAGCACCGGAATCCGTGATTGATGCATATACTGTATATATAAAACACATGCATTTTCCTTAAGAACTGAAATGCATGAGTAGGATGCAAAGCAGCAGGTGTCTAGTCAATCCAAAACAATCAATACGCAATGCGTGTTCAATTTCCTTTAAAACAGTATGGATCTGTTCTCCATTTACAAGATGGACTTTGACACGCAGACACACATGCGCACACACACTAATATGCGAAAAACAAATCGTTTCACCGGTGCATATTTTCGTCTCTCCCCCTCAATTATTTCAGGCAAATTAAAAACGCTTGCCGCAGGGCTGTTTGCAGACTTGCGCCTGTGAATGTGTGTGTTGACATTGAGATGCTCGGTGAGGTTTTCTGGTTCAGTGCTCGAACAGACGTGAGCATTTCTGGTTAGCGTTTAACATCTACAAACGCCAGCTCTCAACATCCACGTTCTTCATGGCGTGTTCTGTGTTCTGTATTCAGAGCCGTGCGTTTCTGCAGCAGCAAAGCCACAAGAAAAGCCGCACTACAGGGAAGTTTCCCCTCCCCCATTTTCTCGCGGCTTCTCCGGCGTTCTATTTTTAGCAGCCAGGATCCAATCTTAGCCGACACTGAGGGAGCTCCCAACCAGTGAGGGAGAGCCCCCACCCCACCTCGCTCTATTCTTAGCAGCGCCTCGTGCTCCCAACAGCGACTGCTGCTATTTCTGTCCTCCAGGCGAGCACTCGCTGCTTGGGTTTGCGAGGACCCGCGAGCCGGCAGACATGTGCAACCTGACAGAGAGGGAGGAGATGATGTGTGTGCATGTGGGTGTGTGTGTCTGTGGGTTGGGGCCAAGGTTGTGTATTAAATGTCGGCACAGTGAGCGGAACATCTTGGGTGGTCCAAAACGTATTTAATTGAGCTTTGCACTGCCAGGGTCCGGGTTCGATCCCCGGCCAGGCTCGATTCCCGTCTCTGTGTGCATGGAGTTTGCATGTTGTTCCCGTGCTTGGTGGGTTTCCTCCGGGTGCTCCGGTTTCCTCCCACAGTCCAAAGACATGCAGATTAGGCGTTCCCAAATTGGCTGTAGTGTGTGAATGAGTGTGTGTGTTCCCTGCGATGGATTGGCACCCTGTCCAGGGGTCTCCTGGGATAAGCTCCAGGTCCCCGCGACCCTGAATACAGGATAAAGCGGTATTGACGACAAGTGAGTGAGCAAGTGAGTAATTATGTGGACGCCACGATGGCGTAGTGGCTAGCACTGTCTACTTGCACCTCCAGGGGCAGGGTTCGATTCCCGCCTCGGATCTGTGTGTATGGAACTTGTTTGTTCTCCGCGTTCTCGGTGGGTTTCCTCCTGGTACCCAGGTTTCCTCCCACAGTCCTAAGACAGGGAGATTAGGTTAAGTTGCATTGCCTAAATGAGCGTAGTATAGGATAGGGACTCTGTCCAGGGTGTATCCCACCCTGTGCCGAAAGTCTCCTGGGGTAGGCTCCAGGCGACCATGTATACACGGTGAAGAAGATGAATGAATAATGCCAGTAAGAGGTTCTCACAAGGATAGAAAAATGTGTGTGTGTGTGAGAGAGAGAGAGAAAGAGAGGGAGAGACGAAACCCTGCCAAAGGCAGCAGATGGAGCAGCAGTTGCTTTGTTACTTTGACACAAACACACACCTTAGGTAAAGGTCAGGGGTGTGTGTGTGTGTGTGTGTGACTGTGTTCCTTTGTCTAATTCCGTACACGTGACAAATGATCATTATGAGTTCCTGACATTGCTCACATTATGAGTTAAAGTTCCTCACATCCCAAATAAATACAGCAGTTTTCCAGTAAGCGACAGCGCCTTCTCCTCGGCCCGGGTTACATTTGGTTCATATAAGTTGCTAAAAATGAGTCATGCTGTTGACAACAATGAGTTGATGGCCAGATTCTCGGGTTGTTTTGGTCTGAAAAGAACACTATATTGACACTCCCATGTTCCAGGATGTTGACTTTCGTGCATGCATGTGTGTGTGTGTGTAGGGCTAAATCTGTATGGGGACACATTGGTCTTCCTGCAAGATCACTAGAACTCGATCCTAAAGAACATTTCTGGGTTTATTTGGGACAGCAGACTGTTCTCCGCCTCCTCCTCCTCTTCATCATCATCATTTTCAGTAACTGCTCCGTTCTTGTCACGGCGAGTCGCAACAGATCCGGAGCCTATTCTGGGAATGCCAGGCGTGAAGTGGGGACACACCCGGCATCGCAGGGGTCCATAAACACCATACACACTTTCACACACTCGTTCACACATAGGGGCCTATCTGGCCCTCCTACTGGTACGGTTTTAGGAGATGAAACACTTACAGGATGGAAATGCAAGTTAGGACTGAACCAGGCAACATGGAGCCATGAGGTGAAAGAGAAAAACATGTCATCACAAGATGCCTTATGAATGAAATGACACAGTTTTTATACGAGTGCGTCACTCACGTCTGCGTTGTTGCCCTCGCGCAGGTTGTAGGTGAGGTCGTGCTGGATCTCGCTGATGAATTTCTGCGCGTACTCGGGGTAGAGGCGCAGCACCTCGCGCAGCCCCTTCAGGCTGATGTACTGCAGGTCACAGTAGGTCAGAGCTTTTACGTTGGCGTTGGTCTTAATCACCTGCTCCCTCGTCAGAGAGTCCGAGCCAATCAGGTCGCCTTTACCTGCAGGACATGAAGACAACAGCATGTCAGGCTTTCGGCCGCATCGACCTTCCTGTATATAACAGCCAATGAAAGACAAGCTAAAAGACAACACTTACGGACAATTTATTCATTTCGCTTATTTTACATAAAGCCTTGCCCGTACTCTGAGCTCAAAATCAGATAAGGATTAAACGTACATAAAAATAGCAAGCGGGAAGGTTTTTTGACCAAAACTAACAAAAGTTTTGCAACTGAGACTCTGAGAGAGGGATAAAGGAGATGAGAAGGCACTGCAGCGGGGGCTGTGGAGCATGGGGACTGAGAAAGCAATAACATATCCTGTAGTCTGAGCTGGGGTTTGTGTCAAATCAAATCAAACGCTCTCTGTAGCACACGCTTGGAGCATTAGAGCATCTCCATTGTGTGTGTGTGTGTGATGGAACTGACACAGTGTGAGTGCCACCGTGTTTTTCTAAATAGCCGACTGTGTGCGCGTGTGTGTGCGCGCGCGTGTGTGCGCTGCGCGTGTGTGTGCGCGCGTGTGTGCGCGTGTGTGTGTGTGTGTGGTTTTGTTGGGAGGTGCAGAAAAAAAGTGTGTGTGATGATTTATATTTAAGAGCACACCTCACTGCAGGAAAAAGGACGACCAAACAGGAGAGACAGAGACTTGAAAGACAGAGAAGGGTTTTCTACCGCAGGAGTCCGAATAGTGTTTTTTCTGAAATTCCCATGAGCCTTTGCTCTCTCTGATTAGTACAAAGACCACAGCATTGTGGAGTGATGTTATTGTTCTATCCAGAGATGGGATTCTGATTGAAGAGCGTAAATAAAGAGAGGGCCAATGTAATAAATCCCTTCATCTCTCACTCTCCATCTCTCACTCTCTCAATCTCTCACTCTTTCTCTCCATCTCTCTCTCTCTTTCCATCTCTCTCTCTCCATCTCTCCCCCTCTCTCTCTCTCTCTCTCTCTTTCCATCTCTCTCTCTCCATCTCTCTCTCTCTCTCTCTCTCTCTCCATCTCTCTCTCTCTTTCCATCTCTCTCTCTCCATCTCTCCCTCTCTCTCTCTCCATCTCTCTCTCTCTCTCCATCTCTCTCTCTCCATCTCTCTCCATCTCTCTCTCTCTTTCCATCTCTCTCTCTCCATC
Organism: Clarias macrocephalus; assembly: GCA_011419295.1. NCBI lineage: Eukaryota > Metazoa > Chordata > Actinopteri > Siluriformes > Clariidae > Clarias > Clarias macrocephalus. The sequence goes on from JAAGKR010001722.1 coordinate 114,946, forward strand.
TCTCTCTCTCTCTCTCTCCA